>CALNXK010000459.1:75000-105000 GCA_942486035.1 Porites lobata | reverse complement strand
TGTACTCCGTTTTCTAGAATATGCTTGAAATAGTAAATCACTGCACCTACTTTGGGATCGATGTTGCAAAGGCAGTCAGAACCAACAAAAGTTCGATTACCATTGAACTTGTTTTCTAAGCTAATTTATACAACAGGATAAATTGCAGTTAATGTGATAACCATAAACCCGCCCTTACCAGTAGTGGAATTAGCTCACTTCCTTTCAGGGGTCACTTCCTGCATGTGACCCCTGTCACACTAATTGTTTCGCTCAGCCAATTAGATGCCAGCTATCACATGTACAGTTAATGCCTATATTTTCGCGCCTAGCTCAGCAAAGTAGCACTTCATATTCGTCTCTTCGTGGAACAAAATGTTTGTTACTTATAGCCTGGATTTTTTCTTCATGAATTCGAATTTTTGCTAAGCTGTAATGACGAGATCACCTTTTAGCAAGAGCTACCTTGATCTTCTACCAGCATACAAGCCGTACGCGTTTGAGTTTTTCTGGACAGACCTTCCACGAAGAGATGTTGCACCGCCGCTCTTGGTAAAACTCCGTCCTTGGAACATTGATCTACAATCGTGCAACCCTCCTCTCGAATGTCGCTGCTTTCTCCTCTTCTTGAACTTTCGATATCCTCTCGCATGTACCGTCACTTTAGCCGTTTCGACTCTCTCGGCTGGCACTTCACGGTCAAGGTTCCTCCGCAGCAAATCATCTTAGCCCAGTGTGTCTTCCTTTGGGATCAGAGTTGCTCTCTCATATGCATGATTCAGGTGCGGTATTTTTCTGGTCTATCGATAGTTAACTTAATATTCGTATTGTATTGTGCCTCGAACGACATCTGTGTTTGCAATATTGTGTGCATGTGACTGTACTGAGCGCTTTCAGCCATGGAAAGTTATTTTTGAGTTCACTTATTATTATGAAGAAGGACTTGGCGCCGCGGCCTCTGAAATTCACTTTATTCAAGTCCCAGGGATTCAAGTATGCACGTCCGTTCTTTTATTATGCTCTTACTATGGAGTAAGAAAGAATAAGGACTGTTAAAATCAAATTTGTGACGATTAGGTCTTCGAGGTTTTTTCAAATAATGGATTGAATTTCAGTTTTAATTCTTTATTCACATCTAACATATTATGAGTTGAGAATGATACATGACAGAAAATCATCAAGGTCGGTTTCATGCTTCGCACGTGCAGACTGCCTTTTTTAAATGGCGCGTTTTACAGTATTCGTAAATCAAAAATTTCCTTAGTTCTCCGGATCATAAAGAGGAATTATTGCTAGTTTTCAGTGTCACGCCATTCAAAATAGATCAAAATAAATATCAAAACCGTTCAATAGATAAAGTCCAGCATCTTGGAAATGAAAGGAGGTACATATACAAAGACCCTCACCAAGATTCAGGTCAGAGGAATATTTCGTATACGAGATATCCGTAGAAATGTTTTCCCTAAACTTATAGAGATTTGTATGGAGACGCCATGCAACATGGCGGACGGAAACCAACAGAAACATCTGTTACCGAGTTTTTGCTCCAAAAGGGTGAATTTATCCTTCGAGAAACTCATAAACATGAAAGTAATACTTTTTCTAATACATGAACTGTTTAGATAGCAAAATTTCCTGAAATAAGTCATTTTTTAAACCTACATGACAGCTCTTTTGGCCGTCATGTAGATTCCGTGTCACGCAAAAGCTTAGAAATTCAAACGTATTGTATCACAAATCCAATAACCCTTTTGAAGCGAAAATTTTTATGAAAATTAGTTTTCAGCTGCTCTAATGCATCGTGAAAGTAAAAATTTCGGTAGGATAGTGACGTCATGTAAAAACCAGCAATAAGCTAAAATTTTCAGGGATTACCACCTCTCAGGGCCTGGGAATTAGGATCCCAGAGAGAGGATTAGGACCTCTCTGTAGCCTGGGGACTTGATGGCTTGTTGTGGTTGTCCCCAGGGGGCCTGGGAATTAGGATCCCAGAGAGAGGATTAGGACCTCTCTGTAGCCTGGGGACTTGATGGCTTGTTGTGGTTGTCCCCAGGGGGCCTGGGAATTAGGATCCCAGAGAGAGGATTAGGACCTCTCTGTAGCCTGGGGACTTGATGGCTTGTTGTGGTTGTTCCTAGGGGGCCTGGGAATTAGGATCCCAGAGAGAGGATTAGGACCTCTCTGTAGCCTGGGGACTTGATGGCTTGTTGTGGTTGTCCCCAGGGGGCCTGGGAATTAGGATCCCAGAGAGAGGATTAGGACCTCTCTGTAGCCTGGGGACTTGATGGTCTGTTGTGGTTGTCCCCAGGGGGCCTGGGAATTAGGATCCCAGAGAGAGGATTAGGACCTCTCTGTAGCCTGGGGACTTGATGGTTTGTTGTGGTTGTCCCCAGGGGACCTGGGAATTAGGATCCCAGAGAGAGGATTAGGACCTCTCTGTAGCCTGGGGACTTGATGGTCTGTTGTGGTTGTCCCCAGGGGTACAACATATAAGCACATATATAAAAAAAAAAAAAGAAAAAAAAAATAACAACAAAAAATAAAATAATAATAATAATAATAATAAAACAAACAAATGCAAAAAAAATAAGTAAAAAATAAAAAAAAGGGTAAAATACAAAAAAAAATTAAAAAATACAAAAACAAAAACAAAAACAACAAAAATCAGGACCAGGATCAGGACCCCAGAGAGAGGATTAGGACCTCTCTTTAGCCTGGTTGTTGTGTTGTTGTTGCGTGATAATGGTCTCGTTGGGTGAGTCCTCTCTTTTGGAGCTGACCTTTCTTCTTCTGGTTGTCCCCAAGGGGCCTCGGAATGTACTATTGTCGTTGTTTCAATAATTGGGTTGAAACCATAAATTATACAGTTACTTTTAGTAGCTTACAAACAACAACCGTGAGCATGTGTATTCCGGTTTATCGATAAGGAATTGTTTGAAAATTTTGTCAATATATATTGGGTTCTCACATCTCAGTATCTGGCCCTGACTTGACAGATACACCAGTTGCATCCAGTTTGGGTAATTAGTCAACTAATTGTGGTTACTTCACAGACTGATCCTTTGTTTTGTTGTTTGTTATTGCATATCTCCTCATCTGCTGTGGAGGAAGTCTTAGGCCGCTGACCAACTTGCTGCTGTTCCTGGTTAAGTCTTCAGCTGATACCTAGTCGATGGGACATTTGCCCAGTCTTATCTTACACGCAATGTTCAAGTACCAAGTGACCATTGTTTCAAGTGACATTTGACTCTGGAAATAGCCTTACACTTCCTGTTGTTCGTCTATGGGGAATTTCGCAGAATTTCCCACTTGCGATAGAGAGAGATTCCGCACGCGCTGGTTCAACAATCGAGGACTGTATGCTTTCGTACAAATCTGACTTTATTCTTCACAATCCAACATTACACGTTCCGTTCTACGATCAATTTCAATCTAACTAAATTCTACAAAAATGCTGCGTATATTAGCTAAGAAAATCCACACCCAGATGCGTAATTCCGGCGTGGTCACAATAATCAAACGCGGTCCAAGTTCTTTGCTCACGTTTAACATCGATTCGTGGGCACTAATTTCCTATTAAGCGTGGGTTTACTTGACAATCATGGTGCTAATCCTTATGTGCGGTTAAGCTAGTAATACCCGATTAAATACAACATTGATTAATTCTAATTATCTTATCCCACGATATTTCCTGTTACAATCTAAACATCTGTTTTAGCGGTGGCGAGATAATGCTTACTTTATCAACTACTAAAAATTCAATGAAATAAGAAAATACAATCATAAGCATCCTAACGTTTCACAACACTCTCCCCCCTTTGACTCGTCTACGAGTCAAGCATTAAGTTAGTTTTCCAACGCGCATCTGCTGCTGCAGCGCGTCTAGGGTTGCGCCTAAGGTTTTTTGTACCCTCCTTTACACTTTCCCGTGGCACTTCGGGTTGAATTTCGCTCTGCACTTCTATGGGGTAGAGTTTCTGAACGGGTCTAGACATACGCGAGGGCTTTCCCTTGGCAATGACTCGAATGTTTGCCCCCCTTACCACATTATCGTTTCCCTTGATAAGACTCTCAATAACTGCTAATCTCCACTCTCCACGCCTCTTACTCTCGTCGTACACTGTGACTACATCACCTATCTGTACAGACCTCGGGTCTGTACTTACCTTGGTCCGATGGAACTCGCGTAAGTCAGTTAAGTACTCACGCCTCCACCGATTCCAAAAATGCGCTAATCTAACGCTCAAATACCTGAATCTCCTAGTGTATCTACTCTCACCTTCTTCTTCGTCCTCCACAATTTCATCTGGCACTGTTTTAATTCTTCTTCCGAAAATCAAATGCGACGGGGTAAGAACTTCCTCGCCCGCTTCATCATACTCGTAAGTTAAGGGCCGGGAGTTTAAAGTCCCCTCTACTTCGATCAACACAGTAAACAATTCGTCAAAGGTCAGTCTTGCGTTACCTAACACCTTTCTCAAACAACGCTTAACACATCCAACCATTCTTTCAAAAAACCCTCCCCACCAAGGTGCTCTCTCTAAGTTGAACTTCCATTCGATCATTTTGCCGGACAATTCGTTAGCGACTTCTGGGTGATTGAAAAGCTTCTTGAGAGCTTTATCAGCGGCTTTGAAGGTTTTGGCGTTGTCAGATATAATTAAAACTGGTGTCCCTCGTCTCCCTGCAAATCACCGCAAAGCCCGGATAAACGCTCCCGTTGACAAATCTTCTACAAGTTCCAAGTGGATTGCTCGCGTCACGCAACATGAGAATAACGCGATGTACACCTTTTTCATTGTTGTTGTTCGCTCTTTGACGTAAAGCGGCCCTGCGAAATCAACTCCTACCTTTGAAAACGCCGGCGTTTCCGTGACTCGAAATTCTGGTAACGCTGCGCTGCGCGGTGTGCTATAAGCTTTCCCTTCTAACTTTCTACAGACTACACATTTACTAATGACCTTCTTCACGTGTTGTCGGCCTTTCGGAACCCAAAACTTTGATCTTAGCTCTGCAAGTGTTTCTCTCACGCCGCCGTGCAGCACTCTTTCGTGACAATCTTCGATTGTTTTTGTTGTGTAGGCGTGATCTTTCGGCAGGATAATTGGTTTCTGTGCTTCTACTGCTAAGTCTGAATGCTCTAACCTTCCAAAACATCTTAGAACACCTCCGACCGTCTCTAGGCCCAACACACTTTCTAAATTCGGAAAATTTTTCTGGCGCTTCAAATCTTGCTGGGCTGCTTTTACCCATTCGTTTTCAGCGTTGATCAACTCTTCCCTAGTCAACCTACCTTTTCTCTTCGCACATCTTGGTTTCGAATTTTGGACAAAACGTAACACCCATGCTGTCACTCTGCGCAGTTTTCTCAAAGTACCATGTCGCTCAAGATCTACTACCTTTGCAACAGAGGCTGAGTCTTGTACGTCTACAATCATTACAGTCGACGTCTTTTTCATTTCTTCTTGGCTTTCTGGCGTAGAGGTGATTACCTGGCTTGTTGGCCACCTGCTCTCTTCTTTAGTCAACCAAAGGGGTCCCTTCCACCACAGTTCCTCATCTTTCAGTTTGGAACCCAGCGCTCCTCTTGAACCAATGTCCGCAGGATTGTCTTCTCCCGGGCAGTGTCTCCATTCATCTTTAGCTGAAAGCTTGAGGATCTCGTTCACCCTGTGTCTGACAAATTGTTTCCACTCCCCCCTGTTTTGAATCCAGCAGATTGCCGTTTTACTGTCTAACCAGTATCTGGTACCGTTCAGGGTCACTTGTTCTTCTAGGGCATTCTTCACCGTGTTCATTAACTGGGCAAGAATTCTCGCGGACATAAGCTCTAGTCTGGGGATAGTCAGTACCTTTAGTGGCGCCACTCTCGACCTCGAAGTCAACAATCTTACGTGAATTCCGTCCCACGTTCGGTAAACAAAGTAAACAACAGCGCAGTACGCTTTGTTACTCGCATCGCCGAAACCATGCAAGTAACACTCAAGCACCTCTTGTTCTAAACTATCGTAAACGCACCTACTAATCGCGATCCCTTTAATCCTAGACAAATCTACAACCCAATCGTTCCATTTCTTTTTAGCTTCGCCACTGAGTTCATCATCCCAGCCTACACTATCCCGACACAACTCTTGGAACAACATTTTCATACAGACAATGACGGGACTTATAATTCCTAGAGGATCAAACATGCTGGCCAAAACGCTTAGCAAATTTCGCTTAGTCGGCGGGATTTCTTGTGCTTTTGCCACAATCTTCTCGAAGTTGAAGTGGATAACATCATTCTCAAAATCCCACGGAAGGCCCAAAACCTTAGGACAATTTTTACTCACCTCTGATCCTAGCGTGAACTTCGCGAAAGATTCCTCTTCGGTTGTCACGCTTGCGTTTTCTGGTTTCCGGTTCTCATCTTGCTCAATTAAATCTTTCAACGCCTTGTCGTTGGTCATCCACTTACGCAATTTGAACCCCCCACTCGCTAGCCTATTTTTGGATTTCTCGTACAACGTGAAGGCTTTAGCAGTGTTGTCCTCGCCAGTCACTAGGTCATCTACGTAAAAGCTTTCGATCATTCTTCTCACAAATGCTGGATCTTCATTTTTAAATTTCGAGATATGGTGTCTAAGCGTGGCATTAAGAAGGAAAGGAGACGCGTTTAAACCAAACACTACACGACAAAAACGATACACGACTATCTCGCTTGAGGGGTCACTCACGTCATCTAGCCACAAAAACCTCAGGAAATCTCTGTCTTCCTTATCCACCTCAATGTTCAAAAACGCCTTTTCTATATCTCCAATCAGTGCTACCCTTTTCTCTCTAAACCTCAACAATATGTCGAACAGCAATGGGGTAAGAGACGGTCCTTTGTGTAAACAGTCGTTCAATGATGCGCTTTCCTTACCTGATTTTGCTGACGCGTCATACACCACTCTTAATTTGGTTGTGCTGGCTTCTTTACGTATGACGGCCAAATGTGGGATATAATGGACTCTATCCGCCTTTCCTGATTCCTCCACTCTTTCTATCACTCCTGAAGCTAACTGTTCTTTGATAACTGAGTCATACTCTCTCAACACTTCTGGCTCTTTTCTAAGCTTTCTTACCTGTCCTTTCATGCGTGACAAACTCAATTCGTAATTACTGTCTAAAACATCACGCCCTTCCTTCCACGGCAGCTTTACTGAATACCTATTTCCGTTGAAGGTAATGTTGTCTACAAATTCCTCGTACACTCCGTCACTCTCTGTTATTCCTAACGTTTCTAAATCCCAAAGAACCTGAACATCTCGCTCTAATCTTCCTGGAACTGTACTATCTCTTCCTATAATATTTACACTAACTGCTCGCTCTCTATCTGTCGACTGACTAGACTCTAAGGGACCTGAAACAACCCATCCCAATTGTGTTTCTATGGCTACGGGTTCCCCTACACCTCCCCGGACAACATGGCCAGTTTGAAAACTCCACAAATAATCTGCCCCAATAAGGACATCTATTTCTAACTGATCTTTATGTTGGCAAACATCAGAGAGCCATATGTTTGCCAAATGAGGGTACTTCCCACGCACTAATTCCAGATAATGCTCGTTCTGAACTCTCGAGATTTCGGGAACAACAAAAGCTTCGACATAAATTGCGTTCCCTCCCCCTACCGGGATCAAATGCATTCCGACTACCTCCCTCAAGTTTGAACCCGCTGCTCGCTGTCCAAAGGTGTTGACAGCGAGCCACTCTTTCCGGAGAGTTTCTAAATTAAACATTCGCGCCACGTGCACCGTAACAAAAGACGTGTGACTAGCGGTATCAAAAAGCACTCTTATTCGCGCGTTGCCCTTCCCTGCTACTTGGGCTTGTGCCGTTTGTAAAGCAACACTATTCCCGGTTTCTATGTGCATACTATTGCCCACTGACTCAACGTTACTTGGTTCACTTTCGGACGCTCCCCCCTCCCCTGGGGATTGGGCACTACAAATAGACGAATGATGTTTCCCTTTACAAAACTTGCAAGTTAAATTAGCTCTACAGTCTTTAGAAAGATGTCCCTTTCGAATACAACTAAAACAAGGACCAAACTTAATTAGTAATTGCTTACGCTCGCTGACGTTCTTGACTTTTTGGCAATCCTCGTGTTTGTGTCCTCCTAAGCAAAAGGCACAGTTCTGATGATTCGCTTGTTTTCCAGTGTGCATGGTGTGTTTCTTTTTCATTGATTCGTCACGAGGGCTCCTCGCGTGTCGCGCACTTCTGTTGTACTCCTCTCGCAGCTCGACCTCGTGGCCCAGGACGTTCAACAACTGCTCCAGGTTCCACTCGTGATGGTCCTCTCCCCTCGTGATGGTCAAACGGAGCTGCTCTGGTAGTTTTTCCAACAGTGACGGCACCACGATGGCGGAATTGGTCTCTTGGTCTACGCCAAGCGCTTCCAATGCCCGGTACTTTGTCTCGGCAACGTCATACATCGTCCTCAATCGCTGCGTGTCTCGTTCGCCGTAAATTGGCTCCAAGTTCAACAAGTCGTTTATGTACGCTCTCTGGATAACTTTCTCTTTACCGTAACGTTTCTTTAGAAGTTGTATCGCAGCTTTGTAGTTCGCCGAAGTGAGGGAAAATCCTGCAATCGCCGACCGCGCTGGCTCGATCAGGAGGCCTCGCAAATAGGAGAATTTATCTATTTCGGCTAATGTCTCGTTTCGGTCGATAGCGCTTTCAAAGGAGTCCCAAAACTCCCGCCATTCGCTGATGTTTCCCCCAAACTTGCGTACCTCGAGTTTCGGCAATTTCGCTCGAACTGTGGCAGTCTGCGGGACCGGCCATGGATTGAATGGAGCTTGATTGGCGTGCAAATCTGCGGAGGGGCTAGGCAGCGACGGTGGTACATTCGTAACGTTCGCAACATTCGCTGTTACAATCTTCTCTATGGCAGACAAACGCATCTTTACGTCAAACTTTAACGTGTTGGTGTCCATCAGCTCTGTGGACAAATCTTCGTCGGTCAACTCTTCATCTGCCTCCATCAGAGCTAAAATTTGATCGCTCAGGGTTGTGACTTTCTGTAGCTGTTCTTGTAGCGATTCCTTCCACTGAGCAAGTTCATCCTTTCTTTCTGAGGTGTAATCGGCAAGGCATTCGTCCACTTTATTTAAGGCGTGCTTCAAATAACTCTTGTGGCCCGATCTTGACTTTTTCTTGTTTTTCAGCTCACTCATCTTCGTTCACTATCCGGCTCGAAGGACCAGGTTTCGCAGAATTTCCCACACTGGACGAAAAAACGGATTTACTAATGTTTGCGAAAGGTGCAAATATGTGGTAAATTTGGAGCTCCAAATTTGCATTACATTTGCGCTGTCGGCTAAAGTGTGGGCAAATACATATATTTGCTAGATAGGTATTGATACGCAAAAGTGAAGTAAATGTAATGGTTTGATACAAATTTGATACATATTTGCAGCATGGGCAAATCTTCAACAAATCTACCAGTTTACTCAAATTTACATCCTTGGCAAAAATGACAGTTTTCACTTTACTTCAAATGCAGGCAAAAATATTGCAAAACCCCTAATTTGCAGTGGTATTTGCTCTTGTTTTTCCAGGATACCAAAAGAACACTTTTGCATGTGGTTTACTCGTATTTGCCTTAAGAACAAAAACAATAAATTTCTAGACATTTGGCCGTATCATAAATTTGCACATTTGCATCATAATTATCCATATTTGCAAGGGGAGCAAATATAGTGAGCTGCATAACATTTGCTGACAGTCAAAGGTGATGTGCATGTGACATTTCCTATTTGTCTGATCCGTTTTGTGACTAAAGTAAATTTTCAATCTCAACTGTAACATTACATTGTTACAATAAAATTTTGTACACGCTGTGACACTCCGCCCAGAGAGTCCAACCCCTTACATGCATCTTTCCTGTTAACTGTTTTATGTGCACTGTCATTTTAATATAAAGGAATCAGAAACCAGTTAATTTTTTTGACAATTTTACATTCACAAATTTCTTCTGTTAGTCTTTTTACAGAACGAAATGACAGATACTCTACCCTGTCATATACTTTAACTCAGGAAATCCCTATCCTTTCATACCTGAAGCATGAAAAAGGTGTCCCTTTCTGACAGCGCCCCTGGCATAAACCTTTCCCGGGCTACTAATTTAAAGCAAATACACTAATTCAAATCCACTCGTTATTAAGGTCCAGTAGTCAGATCATTGATGCACTGTAATTCCTACAGTCAGGGCCATAGCCAGTATGAGGCAAACCGAGGCACTTGCCTCTGTCATTTAAGGTTTGATCCTGGCAGTGTTTGGTTTCAACGTAGCCATCATAAAGACCCTGAATAGCTAGGCGGGGAATTCAACCATGGATATTGCCTCAGTCCTTATTTTTTTCTGTCTACGGCCCTTGAACTTGGGATACAAGGAGGATCTACAGGAGCTACCGGTCGAATTGTCAAATCCTACCTGACAAAGCCCCAAAGCCCCAAAGCCCCGGCTTCCTAAAAATGACCACATTTTGAAAACCCAACAGCCAATACTACAACAAAATATGGTGAAACTGCTCACAATTTTATTTGAACATTATCTCAGCTGACAAATTTATGAAAGGCTAATTTTTCTTACTTTGTTGTTTGCAACCCTGAGTTTGAGTTTCACTGATTTTAATGTTGATTTTGAGTTTTACTGTTCATTAAGTACTACCTATTCAATCCAAAAAAGTCATAGCATTTTTGCTGGCTAGAATTCACCTGAAGCCTGGTAATTTGCTTGGGATACAAGGAGGATCTACAGGAGCTACCGGTCGAATGGTCAAATCCTACCTGAAAGGCCCCCCTGCACAATAAACAATGCACAGATCTTTATTGGATTACAGGAGCTCTGATTTGGCATTGGATCATGAAAAGTCTAGAGCTATAAAGAAAAAACTAAGGTAGTGAAACAAATTAACATGCAGCATTTATCCTTCTGGACTGGGTTTGCTCAAAGATGGGTTAAGATAACACAAGGTTAGGTCCAGTAGTCAGATCATTTACTGTATTTTTTGTACATCATACTTGTGGATTTCAAACTCAGTGTTGTGATTATTCACTTGTACATAATTTCCTCATGGCCATTTAACCAACAAACTTAATTCAATTTAAAACCAACAATTTTAGTTTAACCGGTATTTGTTGTAGTTTTGACTGCCCACCTAGAGATGACCACATCTCGATGGCCGGCTTCCTAAAATGACCACATTTTGAAAACCCAACAGCCAATACTACAACAAAATATGGTGAAACTGCTCACAATTTTATTTGAACATTAACTCAGCTGACAAATTTATGAAAGGCTAATTTTTCTTACTTTGTTGTTTGCAACCCTGAGTTTGAGTCTCACTGTTCATTAAGTACTACCTATTCAATCCAAAAAAAAAAAAATAGCATTTTTGCTGGCTAAAATTCACCTGAATCCTGGTTATTTGATCTTAAGATACAAGGAGCAGGGTTGTGGCTTCTCCAAAAAATTCTGATGAAGAGAGGGTCTTCATATAAAGGAGCTACCGGTCAAATCCCCCCCAACAAAGCCCCCCCTCCTTAAAATGAACAGACCCCTACTGGGTTACAGGAGCTCTGAGTTGGCCTTGGATCATGAAAAGTTATAAGCTATAAAGAAAAAAGTAAGGTGGTGAAACAAATTAACATGCAGCATTTATCCTTCCAGGCTGGGTTGTTTAAAGCTGGGTTAAGATAACCCAAGGTTAGTACGAAATATGAATTCAGATATGAAAGTTTCAAAAACAAATTCATTTGAATTCCTTTTGTCTACAATTTGGTGATTTGATACTTAAAAAAAAGGGAAAATTATCTGACAAAATTCTTTTGATTAAAAGGAAAAAGAAACGCAGGTTAAAATCTAGCACTGGGTTAGTGCTAATCGGTCTTTGGAACAACTGGGCCCCGGTCTTTTTTTGGGTCCAATTCTAAATCACATAACCACTTCGAAGTGAGTCAATGGTACATAACCTGGGCATGTGTTACATTCCCCTTCTGTCATTTGATAATAGTAAAGCCTAGGGTCGCACAATGGGCAGGGATCTCCAATTACTAAAACTAAAAATTCCAAATGACACAGTAACTGTTGTATACAGTTACAGAGGGCCCACACTACCTCCCCTTTACATTAAGTAAATACACTACAACAAATCTACTGGACAAAGGTCCAGTAGTCAGATCATTTACTGTATTTTTTCTACATCATAATATTATTATTAAAAAGTTAACAATAACAAGGCCACCCACAGTACCTTAAATTTGGTTAAAGGTTCTGTGCATTTCAAAGTCAGGGTTGAGATTATTCACTTGTACACAATTTCCTCATGGCCATTTATTCAAGAAACTTCACATCAAAACTGACAATTTTGTTCTTACCGCTATTTGTTCTAGTTTTCACTGACTATACCTAGAGATGACCACATCTTGATGGTAAGCCTCCTAAAAATGACCACATTTTGAAAGCCCAACAGCCAATACTACAACAAATGGTGAAATTGCTTTGTATTTCATATCATTTGTGAATAGAAACTCAGCACAGACATGAATGAATAATTTCTTTGCTGCTCTTTACAACCCTGTTTTTGAGTTCAATATGATTTGTCTTTTTAAACTGCTCAAACAGACTGGCGAGATTTATATCAGCCTTCACTCAACAACAATAACATCAGGAGCATTTCTTCACTTAAACCTAAACTTCTTAGACCAACGGGGTTTACACCATCAATATTATTATACCCTTTTACTAAATGAGCCGAATTTTAATAGATTTATTTAGAAAAGGAATTCACACAGTAAGATGACTTTTTGATTTTCCTTTTTAAATAGGAATATGATATTTTATAATTGCTGGACAAAAAAAAGGTTCCAGCTAAAAATTTGTTTTGAGCAGTGACAGTAAATCTCAACTTTGGATCTGTCTGAAGGCATTTTCTTTGCCCTTCCACAAAATCAATTTCTACTTTCACTTTGCCAGAAACTTTTGCCAAGTGAAAAAATAATATCTGAGGCATATTTCTTAAGCTATATGTCAGTGCTAGTGAGCAGTCATGGACTGCTGTTTTGAAGGGGCATCCGATGGCAAGATAGCCTTTCCAAAATCAATGAGCATTGGGTGGTACATATTGTTTACCTCTGTAAGAATAATGTTGTCACTCTTTATATCTCTGTGGGGAAACCTGTATGAGTGCAAATGTTCTATAGCTTCACACAATTTCAGTACATTATGTTTCCGCAGAACACTGTGAAAGGGACATGGATTTCCTTAGCAGGGCACCGCACAAAGAACAAGAAAAATAATATTGTAAAGATGGTAAAAATATAACCCAAGGAAGTACATGTGAGGTTTCTGTTTTTTGTGACATTTACCCCAAACAGATGGGGTATTGATGGATGGGAGCATTCAGTATATAAGCTTCAATTCTGTCATCTTGTGAAGAGGAAAAAATGATTACTGTAAATAAATTGAGACCCACTGGAATACCCCTGTAGCATTTCTTCATGCACAGACCACAAAAAGCTTCCCCATGCTGAACCTGTATTTCATTGACCTCTTTATCTTTTGGAGAGTTCAGGTGATGCAACTCAATTTCAAGAACATTGGAAATAACTCCTGTACCACTCAAGGAAGAATCTGAAACAAATACACAAAAAAGTCACTAAACCCACTAAAAATAACTGTTAACTCTACCTTTATTGATAATATTGTGAAATTAAATGAATTATGTTACTTGTGTTGCCATTATCTTTATGAACATTATAAATACACATGTGGCACATTTTAGCATTTTTGACCTTTTGACTCAGCTTACATGTATCATTATAAACTATTATAAACAAAACAACCTTGTATATGAAAACATGACAAAACAAAACAGAAAAAAATGACAGTAACGCATATAAAATAAAGGCTCCACCCTACCCTGTCAAAATCAATGGTACATGTACAGGTATTACGCTCAATATGTCAATATAGCGCCAGAGGTAGTATAAATTACTCAAGCAATTAATCTTGAGCTACTTCTGCCAAATACCAATAAATTAGCATTTTAACATTGCATAACTACATATTTTGCTGACTTAACACCACTTAAATTTTTCAACAAGGCTTTTTTCAGCTGGATCACTACCATACGCACGCGACACGCGTGCTCATACATGCTACAAATGTAAATATGGATGCAAATGTAGTTTATTCCCGGTTATAACATAGATGTGGCAGTAGAAGCCCGATATACAAAGCAAAATACATCGACTTTACCTTTTAAATTTCGAATATCCTTGAGAAGAATCCAGCAACATAGGCAATCTCTTCCTCCCGCCAAATCGCCAAAAGACCGCGCGCCCGATTTCCCAAGCATTTGCGCCTCAGTGGTGCTGGTCAGCGGCAGTCTGCATAACCGTTCGAGAACGAGGCACAACAATTGAAATTCGTCGACCGTTAACACGTTCCACTGCCATCGATTTGCCATCAGCTTTTACTTCGTACGTTTAACGCCATATTTATCAAGAGGTTTCGAATTTTTCTTCTTTGTGGGGTTGACTGACGAGTATGGAGGAATCGGCCAGTCTTATTTGTTCGAATTTATCGAACGAATGTGTCCTCGAAGAACTTATAAAAATAATCGCTCGAACTCGAGGGAACTGCATACTTATAGATCCTTGACGAAAATCCACCATGAAAGGCATCTAGATAGCTCCATCGGCGACGATCAAGTGGTAACGAGTGGATCCAAGAAAAGCAGCCGTTAGTACTTAGTAAATAGACTTCGGTGAATCGATGCTGTTTTAATTAGCAGACATTGTAAAACTAAGAGGCAGGAGAAATGTTGAGGACAAACAAATGCTGAGGGAGCAACTAATCGGGAGTAAAAGAAATGCTCAGTAAGTATAAGAAAGTTCGTTGTTACTGTTAAGCCATTAATGATGCTATTTGATAATACCTACATTTGCATTCCAATATTCAGTAATCAACAAGGACCACCCCTACTCCTGAAACTTTATTTGTCCTGTTGTTGTAAAAAATACTGTAATCTTTTGTTTGGTTGTTCTCTTCAGATAAATGGTCTTGGAAAATTTAATAAGAATTGAAGCAAGTGTTAATTCCCCTCTATTAGGCCAAAATTAACCTTATCCTCTCGTGCCTACTTTCTCCAAAGGCTTTTCCAAAATTTAAAAGGGGAGTAAAGGCAGTGACTGCCATGGTGCTGAAAACATAGTGTAGCTAGAATTTAGATCATGGTACCCTGCTTTCACTGATTGTTTTTTATGATCACCCCATGTAAGGGATTCTGGAATCCGGGAAATTTTTGCTTATGGAATCCAGAATTCGGGCAATTTTTGTCGCGGAATCCTAAATTCTGAGCTTTGAAACCTGAAATACAAGTCAAACGATTGGAATCCAGAAACCAAGTAATCCACTGAAAAAGGTTCCGGAATCCGCAGCGTGGAATCCAGAATCTAAAACTGTCTTGGATTCCCTCATATGAGGCAATTATAGTATAATTAAACTTTTGTTCCCAAGATACACTGTAAGTGATGGCAATATTGCAGAAGAAGCAGGTTCATGAAGTTTTAAGTAATATGTCAATAATGTTGTTATGGTAGTGATGTAGTGGGACACTCACTATAAAATTAATACAATGATTTACCTAGAGTCAATTGTCTTGTTACAAAAGGGTTTCTCGCATTCATTTTTTCGTTTTGTTTTTGCTCAAAGAAGGTCTTAGTTTTAACAGGTACAGTGTAATCAGGATTATGATGACCGCTTGGGGTTAGATTTGAGACATGAAAGTTACGAGCCAGCAATTTGTTTAAACTAGTTAATTTTGATATCAGTTAACTCAGGAAATAAGTAAGTTTAGTCACCTAGTGTGACTGCAGCCAGTAATAATACATGTAATATCTAATAGCAACCTTTTTTGCTATAAAAGGCTAGAATATTTAGACAGAAAAGGACAATAGTATTTTTCATGACAAGCATCTACAGCTTTAGTTTCAATATCAATGGTCTCAATTATGTATAATTTCTGTTTGTTGCAGAAAAAGCTGAAGAGACAACCCTTTTCCAGTCAACCTCTATTTCGAAGAAGGATTGTTGTAAGTTCAAAGCTTGTATAATTGTGGAGTACATGTCTTCAGAGCAAGGCAATACAGACCAAGGAGATGACAAATCCGAGAAAAGTGCTTTGCAGGAGGCCTCTAGCATGGAGGAGTCAACAACTTAGCCTGTAAAAACCTCTTTGCCAAGCTGAACAGTAAAGCAAAATTAAAACAGTCACATGTAAGCTTGTCATTACTCAATGACAATAGAAAGGACAAATGGCTTCTCCTCAGAGCAGGAGGCACCAGATAATGCTCCTGAATTTGCTTTGTGATAAGGAAGTATAAGTTAATCCAAGGCTCTTATGACTGGTCATACTTACAGGTACATGTACATGTAGCTCTGCAAATACAGTAATCCTTTAATCACTCTCTGTTTATGACACTGTTGTTTAGAAAAAGATAAATCTGTGTAAACAGTACAAATCCTGATGGTGTTGATTTGTCCTGAGAATTCTGGTGGCAGGTAGATCAAATTGGTTGATGTGATAAATTTTTCATTAGAATCCTTTGGCTATTGTTTGCAAGTAATGTACCAGTCAGCAGGTTAAAAAGGCCAATTAATGTACAAATGTTTCTTTTAAATCTGTTTGCTTAACTGCAGGCATTTGAGTTCTGCTGGCAACACTTCACAGTACATTTGTACCGATTACAGCAATTACAACTGACCTGCTTGAACAAAAAAACAAAACAAATTTAGGTACACCCTGCTTTTTGTCATGATTTGTTACGGAATTTTGCAAAGGATTGCAACATGACTCAAGAAAAAGAGTAATGAGAGACAGCAGTGTAGTTATTTTGCAGGCTAGCCAGATCAACCTTTTGTACTACATGTACATGTATACTGAGTTTAAAATAATTATTAGCTTCTTTCATTGGGACCAACTACAGTGACAATGGTAATGTTGACATACTGTGGAATACTTATAGCTGGTCATTACTTTCATGACCCTCAATTTTCTTAGAACGGGGCAAGTACTAGAAGCTCCGGCTGGTACTTCCTCTAAGAGCATATCCAATACTATACAGGAACCATTAGCAACGAAAATGAAGTTAAAGAAGTCTGATCTGAATTTGAATAGCTGTATGTACCTAAACTATTTCTTAGTTTGCTAAATGCTATAACCCAGTTGTTATACCAGCAAAAATTGTAAATTGGTAGCAAGAATTAGGCCTTTCATTCTAATAGAGCCTAAAGAAAAAAATGCCACCAGAATCAAATTTTGTTTAATCTGTAAATAGCAATAAATACAAAAATACTAATTATTTATTAAAATGGGTGTCTTGAGGGTTCCATTTAGTTGAAACAGGATTTGGTCCTTAGATACAAAAGTTTAAGTAAGAAATAGTCTTGTCATAAGTAAATATTGGTCCAAGGGTGAAAGGATTTTTAACCTGTTTCTGAGTTGCAAAAACCTAAAGAACTGAAACAGGTTTGAGGCAACTCTGAAACACCTACAGCTGTATGTAGAATATCTTACACATTTAGATGAAGAACACTTTTCTTATAATATTAATAGTTAGTAATGATCTGATAGAGCATAGAGTGGAGACAAGTAAACATCAACGAACAGTAAAATTGGGAATTAATATGAAGAGCTGTATGTACAGCTTTATACTGTAGTTTGTAATGTCTGTAATAATGTGTAAGCCACGTTGGTTTATGGAATAAATCATTTAAACATTAATGGTAGGTCACTGCTAGAATTTCTTTCAGTAACTTTAATGTTTGATTAATTATGGCCACTTGTTAAGAACCTGAAGTGAGCCATATTATAATTAAAAATATTTTTTAAATTTTATCGCATTTGCTACAACCCAAGCAAACTCGTTTAAACCTTGGAATTTACATTTGCTACTGGAGAAAACGTGCTCAATTTTATGGGTTTGATGACATTTGCTAACCAAATTAAAGTCAGAATTTGATTACATTTGCTACCTGAGCGAAAAATTGTACAATACTAACAGTTTGATCAGATTTGCTGCCCAAGCAACTTTGTTCAAAACTTGACTTTTGACCACATTTGCCGCTACAAGCAAAATTTTGTGTTTGATCAAATTTGCACACCCTAGAAAATTTGTTCAAAGTTTAGGTTTGCTAACATTTGCTTCGTGAGCAAACATGTTTAATACAAAGAGTTTGGTTACATTCGCCATGCAAAGCAATCTGGTTCAATTATGAAAATTTGATCACCCATGATAACCCAAGCAAACATTGTTCAAATTAGATACTTCGCTCACATTTGCAAAGCTGCATAAACGTTCTAAAAATAGCAGGTTTACATGCTTTTACATCTAAAGCAAAAGCTGTACAAAACAGCAGATTTGCGCTATCATGAGCACAATGTGCAAATATAGTTCAAAGAAACATATTTGCCTACACATTTGAACCATCTGCAAATGACCCTCAAATCCATGGCTGCCCATTATCTTTGCACCAAGATGTAAATGTTGTGCAAATGTGGCATTTACCGTCATTGCTACGGATAGCAAATCTAGTGCAATATCAGTCTTTGCTCTTGCGCAAAATTGTGCAAATGTGGTATTTGCTACACATTTGCTGTAATTTGGCTACCCTAGTAAATCCATTTTTTCGTCCAGTGCCACTTGCGATAGAGAGAGATTCCGCACGCGCTGGTTCAACAATCGAGGACTGTATGCTTTCGTACAAATCTGACTTTATTCTTCACAATCCAACATTACACGTTCCGTTCTACGATCAATTTCAATCTAACTAAATTCTACAAAAATGCTGCGTATATTAGCTAAGAAAATCCACACCCAGATGCGTAATTCCGGCGTGGTCACAATAATCAAACGCGGTCCAAGTTCTTTGCTCACGTTTAACATCGATTCGTGGGCACTAATTTCCTATTAAGCGTGGGTTTACTTGACAATCATGGTGCTAATCCTTATGTGCGGTTAAGCTAGTAATACCCGATTAAATACAATCTAAACATCTGTTTTAGCGGTGGCGAGATAATGCTTACTTTATCAACTACTAAAAATTCAATGAAATAAGAAAATACAATCATAAGCATCCTAACGTTTCACAACAGGGAATACCCCTTTGGGGTATTTGTGGGGATGAAGTGCTCCCATACAAATACATATGAAGTGCTCCCCATAGACTCTTGTTACTCTTTAAACCGGGGAATTAGACATCTAGAGAGGTCTTTCCACCTCTTCAGTACCCAAGGGGGATTATCACCTCCACTCACAACCTTGGGGGATTATCAACCCCTGGAGAGGATTATCACCTAGCTTCTCACTATCCTGGGGGATTATCACCCCCAAGAGAGGATTATCACCTCTCACTATCCTGGGGGATTATCACTCCCTAGAGAGGATTATCACCTCTCCCCTTGTAGATTTCGGACTGTTACACCAATATGTAGAGAAAAGTGACCTGCTGTCCATATTTGGAGTACTTCATCCCTTTTCACCCCTTTTTTCCCCATAATAATTCTGGTCTAGTTACTTGCTTTATCTAAGGGGTTATGGGTTAAGAGCATTAAAGCTAATTTATACAACAGGATAAATTGGAGTTAATGTGATAACCATAAACCCGCCCTTACCAGTAGTGGAATCAGCTCACTTCCTTTCAGGGGTCACTTCCTGCATGTGACCCCTGTCACACTAATTGTTTCGCTCAGCCAATTAGATGCCAGCTATCACATTTACAGTTGATGCCTATATTTTCGCGCCTAGCTCAGCAAAATAGCACTTCATATTCTTCTCTTCGTGGAACAAAATCCCATCCCACCCTCCCTTATTACTGCTTGATTCTCTCTGCTGGTTTTCTTATGGTTTTATATATGAGGTCTTTTCTCTTGTTGAAAAATTTAAGAAGCTGCTTCTACTTTTTGCAGTCATACGAACTACTGATCTTTGTTGTTTACACTTTGAATCAATTGGCAATTGTCAAGAAGATATGGCAAAAAAGAGGTGGGGTGTCTACTGAGGGGAATCATCGTACCCGGCATCCTAACATGCTTGTGCACTTAGTTACTGTGGGCCTTATTTTGATTATTAAGTGATAAAAGTTTAATTGTCATTTACTTACAACTTCTGTTAATATATTTTCGTCTAACCTCTCTCCCTCGAGGTTCATGTTAAGTGTCTGGCTCTGCTTTCGGGAGGGTTCAGGTTTCCCTCAAAAATAATTGAGGGTTTTTCCTGACGGGCAGCAGGCACGCAATCCTAGCTTAAATTAGTGATGATATCTGTATTGAGAGTCGTTGGTAATTAATAAACATGGGTTCGGGATGAAGTGCTCCCATGCAGGTCACAATTTGCCCCATAGACTCTTGTTACTCCTTAAACCGGGGAATTAGACATCTAGAGAGGTCTTTCCACCTCTCCAGTACCCAAGGGGGATTATCACTTCCACTCACAACCTTGGGGGATTATCAACCCCTAGAGAGGATTATCACCTACAATCGGCGACAAAATGAGTTGAGACACTTCGCCCAAAAGTAGGCTTTTTTACGTTTTATGAACTTCAAAAGGAAGAAATATAGCTTTCCTCCCCCATCCCCTCCGTACAATGTTGGGCCCTTGTTCTAGCTACCTATAGAAAACAACAAACACCCCAACTTTGAATGGAGGGGACAGGGGAGGGGTGCGGATTCTTTTGTTCTCCGAGGTCACCCTATTTAAGAACAATGTCTCAACAATTTTGTCGCCGATTGTCTGAATCTCAAAAGTGGCCGTACGTCCTTTAGAAAGTTAATTGAATTCATTTTTTTATGCTGGGATGTAAGACCCCTGGTGGCTTTTTATTTGTTATGTTTGACTTCATCATACCTATTTTAGAACAATTAGAATAAGGCGATTTCGTTATTTTCAGTGCGTGACATTTCGTGTCACGCTTAACCGTGCCTTGACATCGTGTGATTTGGCGCGTCCGGCACGATTTCTTATTCTCTCCTTTATCGAAACGCATCGAAACAAATAACAAAGTGAAAAGGATAGAAAACTTAATGAGATTTCTAGGCATTAAAGTAGTTATAATGGCTAAAATTGCTCTTTAGGACGAATTTCCACGAGTAACCACGAGTAACCACGATCAGAGTAAAAAGCAAAATAATCTAATTATCTTTTAAGAACAAAGTTGGTTACTCGTGGTTACTCGTGGCCAGTCTCCTCCTGACCTCATAGTTTCTACTGTAAAGTACATTCTTCAAAGACCCTCATGGGTATATGGGCAACGAATTTGCTGCACAGATTTAGCGAAGCTATGCAGCTTTGCTGTGCATTAGAAGTTGGAACATTTTTCCTGAAAATTCTCCTGCGCATAGCAATCATGGCTATGTTATCGTCCATCCCACCCTTATCAAATAGCCAAACTCCGAATAAACACTTCGCACTTACTAAGGATATATTCAAATACAATGTATTATCTGCCATCGATTCCTACCGATCAAACTTAGTTACCAGAGGAAAATCAATCATTCGGTACGTGGGTATGCTGCGTAATTACTTGAAATCACTACCGAGTACAAAGATTGTCAAAACTAATTTTCCCTCGAAAAACGCAGGAAAGGGATTATATGGGTAACTTATCTATCTTCTGAAAAACGACCCGGTGAATATAGTAATCTCAACTAGTTACCGTCTCCTAACCGGTGCCAATAGGACAACAGCGCGTAGATTTCGATTCAAACAATCGGCGACAAAATGAGTTGAGACACTTCGCCCAAAAGTAGGCTTTTTTACGTTTTATGAACTTCAAAAGGAAGAAATATAGCTTTCCTCCCCCATCCCCTCCGTACAATGTTGGGCCCTTGTTCTAGCTACCTATAGAAAACAACAAACACCCCAACTTTGAATGGAGGGGACAGGGGAGGGGTGCGGATTCTTTTGTTCTCCGAGGTCACCCTATTTAAGTACAATGTCTCAACAATTTTGTCGCCGATTGTAGCTTCTCACTATCCTGGGGGATTATCACCCCCAAGAGAGGATTATCACCTCTCACTATCCTGGGGGATTGTCACTCCCTAGAGAGGATTATCACCTCTCCCCTTGTAGATTTCGGACTGTTACACCAATATGTAGAGAAAAGTGACCTGCTGTCCATATTTGGAGTACTTCATCCCTTACCCCTTTTTTCCCCATAATAATTCTGGTCTAGTTACTTGCTTTATCTAAGGGGTTATGGGTTAAGAGCATTAATAAAAAAAAAAAAAGATTGTATAGGTGTTTGACCACTCGGGCAGATGTTATGCTCGCCCTGTTCAATCGGTCTGGATTCCACAAATACCCATTCGTTCTTGAAGTCATCCTCTTCACTTAAATGCTGCAGATGATACTGTAAATTGACTTCTTGCTCTCTACAGATACGTCCATGAACACGTCGCATGTGTCGTTGTCTGTCCGCTTTCCTTGTAAACGTCGCGTTGCAGTACCAGCAGCCAAAGCAATGTTTTTGAATTGAATGTACTGTCTCTACATGAAGTCACAAGCTTTTAGCACTTGTTAATTCCGTACATGGAAAACGAAGTGGGTTGTTGGAGTGTTGCTGTCGTACGTGCCATTCCATATCCTGTTTGTATGCAAAAGTTAAAGGACAGAATAGGCACAGAACTCGATGTTCTGTCGTACCACATCTCCTCTTATGTTGAAAGAAATGGCTGCTGTTGAAGTGTTTTCCACAGGTTGGACAAGGTCTAGGATACGTTACTTTTGGCATGATCATAAGAGTGACCTCTAAGAAATATGAACAAGTCTTATCGGAATCCACTTGTTTTGTCATTGCAATGACGTCAATGCCCTTCCCATGGGAGCGGGCATGTTTGGGCAAGTCCAAGCTATGACGTCATTGTCTATTGTCTTCATGGATTAGTGTGATAACTAATTTAAATTCCATACATGGTTTTTGTATTTGTGCCATCAACCATCGATAGCTTAACCAGTCCAGCATGGCTAAAAATGTTCGTGATAAGGTCACTGTCCAAGGAAAGAACACAAATAATGGAATATTCGCTAACACCCCAAATATCTTGTTAACGGCAGTGGTAGTGGTTCTACTGCTTACAGGGAGACATAAAAGCGTGATCTCATCGGGTATCCATGGCCTGAAATCCAGCGTTGAAGTGCTCGTAATAAAGCATCGCTCGTTGACATCAACACGCTCTCATTCCATGCAGGGACACGTAGTTGTTGAACAGAGAGATCCAACTGAATTTCCAATATCAAATCGTTATTCCCTACCACACGGTCTTCTAGTTTAGTGAACTCTACAGAAATGACTGGGTTGTAAATATTATATCTGTTCCGTTCTTTCTTGCCAGTATGAAATTTGTTCTAAATCTTGCATAGACACTGACTGCATCGTGATTGATTTGATCACTTCACGCAGTCGTCCCACACTTTATTCTTGAAATAAGCTGTGTCAGCAGATTTTCCACACACCTGTGTCCAGACCCCCTCTGGTTTCGTCCTTAGGATTGGGTTAAGTCTTAGTACCCTGGGGGGTGGGGTTACCGCTCGCAACTTGGGCTTAAAATGCTAATGAAGGTTATGCTAAAACCCTAATCCCTTAGGGACTAAAGTTGGCTTTCGGTATTTTTCTGGTTCAGTTGAGGGGAGTAGGGATTTGATTAGTTCAATGAATTCACACTCCATGTTACCTTGTAAAATTACACATTTTAATTCGGGTTTACCTTGCCCTATTGGTTTTTAAAATGATCCGAAGAAAATTTTCATGTAATTCAGGTTTGCGCCGCCATGCTACCTTATCCTATTGTTTTCACAATGGATCCTAAGAACGTTCACATGTAATTCGGGTTTGCGCCGCCATGCTACCTTACCCTACTTGCTATTACATTTAGTTTACATCATAAAACAAAAATCCAAAGCAAATCTTGTTAGGTCCATTACAGTTCAGACGACTCGCTTATCCATTCATAGCCATATGGTCTGCTGCTAAAATCCTCTGTTACCACGACACGTTTGTCAAACACAAGGCGATATTTCTTGACTTTAGGTCTTAAGCAGATTTTCTTGGTGGTTTTAAGTTTTTACTGACGAGTGCTGCAAGGGTTCGACTGTCCTCTTCAGGATCGTTGAGTTCCGCTAAAATGTGATGTTTCATTGATTCAAAATTCAACAAAGCACTGTCCTGCTCATCCAGGGTGAAGCCTCTTATTTTGCAATCTGGGTCACCGTTTTGTAACATGTAGCTATAATTTTTGGGTCCCCCTGTAACAAACTCCTGTATCGGAACGCCCGCTGTTTCGTCTTTCATTTGTCTTAAAAACGGACCTGTCTCCACATTAGGTAAACCTTCACGCCATAAACAAATGATACTGTCTGTATCGAAGTAAAGGACTTGCTCTTTCATCAACTCTAAATACTTGTACAGCTCTAAACGAGCCCAGGACGTAGTGAAACTTGCTATAAAAATGTTCGTTTTACTGCTGGGTATGACTTCTTGTTCGACTTTACTACTGACGTCCACCTCCACGACATCATCTGAACAAATTCGAATATCATGGATATTGTTCCCTGCATCCTCTATGATGGCATACAGCTCACCAGGGGTTGTAATTGTAAATGTCTGGGTCTTGTTGGGTTTTTCACCAAATTTCCCCCAAAAGGTAGAAAAAGCAAGAAGAATACAACTCCCCGTTAGTCTATACCCTCAATTAAGTTTTACTCAAAAATCTTGAATTAGTTTTTCACCCAAAAAGACTTAAACAGCAATAAAAATCACCTGTTAAGCACCAACTTGGCGACTTGTTTCCGGCCCCCATTTTTAGCTACTTTTGTAAGCTCCAGTTGTACTCCTTCACGGTCATAATACGCTCGGATGTACTGCGCCTTTGCTTCCTCCGTCACACACCCTTTTGGTCATCCAGATGCCTCTGTTTTATTTTTTAACCACTTGTTTACATAGTCTGCAAACAGGCCCTCTTTTCCTTGATCCGTTGGAAAATTCCACACTTCATAGATTTTGACAATTCGATAGCCAAGTTCCACTGCTTTATGTAGCTCAGGGGTACACCAAGTGCCTATTATACAGCGTTCCTCTTCAGTGTGGTGACAAGCCGCTGTACGAGTCAGCCAAGGCTTTTCTAACTCTTCCATAGCACATTTTCTAGACAGGGGAAAAATAAGTTTTCCACCAATGTGAACGGGCAGTACTGGATGATACAGTAGAGGTGGTGGAAGAATCTTGACTTGTGCTATCCCAAAGTAGTTATTGATATCTTGATCCACTGGATTCACTAAAATCTTTGGATGGCCCACTGGATACGTTTTTGTTTTGTTCGCAAAGGGATACAAAGAGTTGATATCTACATAGTGAATTTCGTCGCCCTCTGCTGCAGCATAATGGAAACGGACCCCACTGGTTCTGCCACTAAAGAAGCTATCTCTAGGGTTGAGTGGATCCACCAGGTCAAAGGTCTTCAAAAATTCAATGAGAGTGGGATTGGCCTTCTTGTCAACCTCAAAATCGTGCTCCCACTTTTCAATCACTGTATTGACGTAGTTTCTGTGTCTTTTTAATGGTGGCTTCATAGATTTCAGAGATGGTGCGATCTGGATGAAAATTGTGTTTTCTGTGTCGGTTGTTTGGGAAACATTTAATACAACCGTGATAAAAAAGCACCCCTGAAATTCATAGACTGTCTTGGTCGCCTCATCATAACCATCCACAAACATGGCTTCGCCTTGAGCAATCACCTTTTGTTCCCCACCATTTCTGACATGGCGTAGTCTGTTTCCTAACATTTAAAATCTTTAAAGAATAACCATTCCAGTGCTGCTTTACTTTGATTCACATTTGCCCCACGCCAGCCATTCAACGGTTCGATGGCAATGGTATCCTCTGGGATAAGATCCCGTCTCCAAAATAAATTGCAGGCAGAAGCAATTGTGGCACACTTTTCAAATGGGTTAAATCCTGCTTATTCTTTAAATTCCCGGTTAAACTTTAGACAGGCTGCTTTCAAGACCATGACATCAGAATGACAGTACTTATTTAACTCATCCATCAAGACATTCCTCGTTTTTCTCCAGCTCAGTTGCGTACCATGTGTCAAATGCTTTTCGTTGTGGTGGCTTCATAGCTTGAGGTTAAAAATATTGTTTCGCTGGTAAACAGCCTCGGTAAGTTAAATTTGCTCTTGTATGGAATGCATGAGGAAAAAATCCTTTATGCAATTCCACCAAATTAAACGTTTCTGGCAATTCTGCCAATGGCATGGGCAGAAAACAAAGAGAATCTTTGAACGTAATCCTCCGTTCCATATACCAATATTGGAAACTCACGGTTTTCGCCCCGTTTGTCAGCTGGTTTTCCACTTTGATACCTTGACGGTAAAGTTCCTCTATGATAAACACCCCATCAAAACCTTTGAGGTTGTGAAAAATCACAAATAAATCACGCTGCTTATCTCCCATCTCTGTTCATTTATTCAAAGCCTTAATGAACTGTTGAATGCAACTATCACCACTCAAGGTATGGGATACATTGGGTGGATCTTCCTCAGTAGCATATCGAATCAAATCTACTATGAACAACTGCTTTCCCTCCTGGGTGGGCTCAATCAAGCATTCAATGTCACCAAACACTGTGAGAGGTGGAAGTTTATCCTCATCATCATCCTCATCCACGTCTACCTCTTCGGAACTTTCATCTTCAACACGTTGAATGTAACATTTATGGTTGTAAATGTCCACAAAGTCATGGCAGTGACGGCAAGTATCATGGTAGCATTTGTGTGGCTGCTTTGGATTCACTGTGTAGCCTTTACAGCAATGTAGACACTTTTTTAACTTTTGACAAAGACTCACTTTTTTCTTGCCTTTTGGTTCTTTATGGGTCTTGAAACAGTTTGGACCGTAGAAATCACGCTGGCAGTCTTTGCAGTGAATTGTACCTTTCTTGCCAGGGGTAACATCTGCGCAACTCCCTTTGTTTTTCTGAGAACGTGTTCGTTGACAACTTGCGCAGTTACGTCCCAAACAGGAATGATGCGCTGCGTCCTCTGTGTTACTTTATCATACTCATCCACGTTGCCTTGAAAAATACAGGCACAGGAAACATAATCAACCACGATGATTTTATAACCTTTTGGTCCGAGGTACTCTTGAAAATTTTTTAATTCCTCGAACCCACAGGCACCTTCTGATACATTGGCTTCACGATGAAGCTGCTTTGCTAGACGTTCTTGAATGTTTTTTCCTCGTCGTAGATTATCGTACTGTTTGTAAGTACCATCCACGTACGCTTTCATGGTTACGATGGCACAGGCACAGCGTAAGTCATCGCTGTTGGTAATTTTAATCATGCAATCTTTCTTTTTGTGCATCAAATCAAATGGAAGCCTGTTTGGATTTTTAGAAGCTGGACCTTTTCCGCCTTTTTGAGGGTAGGTGATAAACGTAAGAGTAGTAGTATTCATTTTTCTGGCCAGTGATTCAAACATCGCGTGAACATAATCTCCCCGTTTTACAAACTCCTTTACGGGAATGCCATATTTCAAATGGGATAAATATCCCGAATTGACAGTACCATTGGAATGTTCTTTTGAGGTTAAAGTCAGATGAAGTTTTGTTGAATCTCGTAGGTTTTCCTTCAGGATTGTGTCTCGTACCGCTTCAAACAGGGATTCTGACAATCCTTCTCCCAAAGATTCCTCCCCCGTGGGTTTACGTAACTGGTCAAACGTAACGGTAAATTGTTCTTTCTTGACTGCTCCCTTTAAACCTTGCCGTTTGTAGGGCAAAAACGTGAGATTGTTTCACGTGAGGATTCTCGGAGAGTTCTAAACGGTTGGCTCTCTCTACCAAAAAATCATCCAATCCATCGTCCAACAAGTGAGACATGTCAACGTCGTCTTCTAATTTTCTTAACTGCCCTTGGTTCGTCTTTCACAGGTTTAGGGTCTATCTTTGTGCTCTCGATGTCTTTTTTCATACCACGAGTACTTACAGCTCCACCAGTCTGACCTTTCGCCAGTTCCGAATGAAACTTGCGAACATGTTTCAACATATCATCTTTTCTTGAATATGTCTTAGGGCAGTGTAGGCATTGTACGCGATGCTCTGAGGTCCCACAACATTTTTTTATGACGTGAGAAATTTCCTTTCTTTTTGATTTTAGTTTCGCATTTAGGACAGGGTCTCGGGTAAGTGATTGGCATGATGAGAGCTCTTACCAGTACAACGTAATGCAATCGAATGACTTGTATCTACGGTTTTCCGGCTTTTATACCTGCGCTAGGAGACAATGACGTCATCATTTAAAAATAGAAACAAATTGTGCTGAGTCAGCAAATCATGGGGTGACGTCACTGGGCTTGCCTAAACTTCCCCTCTTTCATAAGCATGGTCTTTCAACCATGATCTCTTCAAGCGAAGATAGGTTAGCCTTTTGAACTCGTCTGATTTAGCCCTCGACACTGCCCACGACTGATTTAGTTAGCAATCAAGTCAATTAATTTAACCCTCGACACTCAACTCAACTGATATTTTGCGACCATTCAACTCAACACTCAACTCGACTGATTTAACCCTCAACATTCCACTCGACTGATTTAGGGTTAAACATTGAACTCGATTGGTTAGGGTTAAACACAACACTCGACTGACTAGGGTTAAACATTGAAATCGATTGGTTAGGGTTAAACACAACACTTGACTGACTAGGGTTATACATTGAACTCGACGGATTTAGCCCTCAACATTCCACTCGACTGATTTAGCTCTAGACAATTCGCCCCACTCAAATTTCGCCACCACTCCGTTCGCGTCCGTAGTCGTCGTCTCTATCCTGTATCCGATGTCCGCATTTTGCCGTAAACAGACCACTAATACTGTTATTACTGTACTAACAACTTGTGACCTTTGTTTTGTACAAATGAATTTGGTTAATAGTTGTATTATAGTAGGAAAGAAGAAAGTAAACTATATTTTCCTTTAGAAAACTTTATTAAACCTTGGGGATTTGATTAGACAATTTTAGAATACACTTTTCTAGTAGTGTTTTAATTTTTAACAAACAATCATGTGAATATGGGAAAGAAAATTCCCAAGACATACAGATACGTGGTTTAGACAACTCCAGAAATAAGTGATTTCATTTTTAAAGGGTTTTTCAGCTGGCTTTTAAGGGTGTTTTTGAAAACTTGCTTCTATTTTCGAGTTTTGTTACAAGGAACATGCTTAAATTTTTATTTTATTTGTAATTAAAAACAGGTTAAAACACCATTAAAAGCAGGTTAAAGCAGTATTAAAAGCAGCTTAAAACACCATTAAAAGCAGGTTAAAACACCATTAAAAACAAGTTAAAACACCTTTAAAAACAGGTTAAAACACCATTAATAACAGGTTGAAACACCATTAAAAGCAGGTTAAAACACCTTTAAAAACAGGTTAAAACACCTTTAACAACAGATTAAAACACCATTAAAGGCAGGTTAAAACACCTTTAAAAACAGATCAAAACACCATTAAAAACAGGCTAAAACACCATTGAAAATAGGGTTAGATAACGTTTAAAGGCAGGTTAAAACACCATTCAAAACAAGTGAAAACACCATTTAAAGCAGGTAAAACACCTTTAAAAAACAGGTTAAAACACCTTTAAAAACAAGTTAAAACACCCTTAAAAACATTTAAAACGTTTAAAACGTTAAACTGACTTTTCTTAATCGACATATGATAGTTTGGTTTAGCTGGATTTTTTGGATTTGTGAAATTTACTGAAAAGACAGGACTGCCGGTCATTTAGTATTTTGAAAACCTTGACCGGTTACCGGCCATATAGCCACATTTTATTTTTTTATTCAGTGTCACAAAACATGGTTTCGTCTTCTGAGCTCAGCGTAAACCAGACGCTAAACTTGACATCTATAAAGTATTTCAGGA
>CALNXK010000459.1:37500-55000 GCA_942486035.1 Porites lobata | reverse complement strand
AGGGCATACTCTTGCCCTCCAACATGGCGGACGAAACTACTTTTGGCTTGTATCTTGCATTGTTAAACGTTAGATAGTTACACTAAGATGTGCTGAAAACGTTACAACATCATCTTTTCAATAGTTGCCTTGAAGTTTAAGTGCAAAATTACTCAGTGTTCAGAAAAGAAAATTCATAGTTTTAAAAATCACATTTTGGTTACGTGACAGCCCTGACTAGCTATGAAATTACTCATTTTAAATACTAAATCACTATTATTTTGTTTAAGATATGACCCACTATTCGTTTTTTGAAGGCAAAATCATAACTTTCATTTTCATAAAAATGATGTCACGTAACCTCTTAGTGCAAATGGCCTATTCCAAACATTACTGTCATTTTACAGGTCATAAAACGAGACAGGGTCAGCTATACTGTTACCAAGCAGTATATATTCCTCAATTCTGGTTCTTAAAACTAACATGAACGCAAATTACATTTCAGTTTTGTTTTTATCTGATATTGCATTTAAAGCCTTTCTAACTGTACTTAAGCGGCCCGGTTAAAAATCAAGGCTGAATACTTATGGAAGGAAGTTTTTAAACAGGCCACTATGGGTCAGAACTGCTCTATGAGCTTTATAAACTGACAATGCATCTGTTTAGTAGAAAATACCAATTAGTTCTACAGGATACACTTGTTTGAGAAGAGCAAGTGTTAACCCTGAACCTAAACTCCAACGCAGACGTTCTTAGGGGTTCGTCACGCGTTCCTGTCCCACGAACGTTTGCTGAACTGAAAGATAAATTCCTTTCCCATTGTTTGCAAATATCAGCTAGAGATCACATGCAGATTATCGGAGATCCAATCGGCGCTGTTGAAGTCAGTGTTGACACGCCAAACACATAAGTACAAGCTCTGTAGAGTGTGATACGTGACCAAAGATTTTTGTTCCTGACGAGAATATAGGAGATAAGCGTTGGCTTTTTGTATATTTCTCTCTGAAAAGGCTAGATTAGATGTCATTTGCTCATAAAGTTGTTCTTTGGGTGATGCAACGGCGCGGTTACCTTGTAAGACTGAACAAAGGGCAGAATTTTTTTTCACAAGTTATAGTTTTGTAGGAAAGCCGACTTCCGTTCTGCAAATTTAACCTCCGAGGTAATTTTTTTCAACGAGATTCTGAGGGTAGCCACTACTACGAACGCTTGTGAGTTAACTGAGTAGTTTGTTTTAAAACTGTAAGGTCTTCACCTTTCATGCGACCTTTCTGAACTTTTCTGGAGCTATAAAGTCAAGCGCGAAATTTCTCAAGGTCCAAAGTGCACTTCCCAGATCTGGAAGTCTGCTGTGATTGGTCTACGTTTTTTCCCGCTCAAGTCAGCAGACGTTCGTGGGGCAGGATCTCGTGACGAACCCCTAAGAACGTCTGCGTGGGAGGCTACCCTGAACCCCAACTCCCTCTTCTGCTCAACGTTGACTTTGATATGACAAACTACAAATGACTTACGATATGAGATAAACTTATAACAGTACTGAGCTTGATAACTTAAAATTGTTTTGGGGAAAGGGGAGGAGCAGAATAGCTTGGACCCAAACATAGACACTGCATAGACTGCAATAAGTTTCTAACAACTCTGGCAGTGCTCACATACACTGTACTTTTAGTGGCAAAATTGTACATGCATACTTATCCCTTTTGCACTGCTGGACTTGTAGACTGGATGCCCGAGGGGCTGGGTATTGCCCTGACTGCTAGCTGACTGGATTTGTTCTCTGCAGTCACAAGCTCAAATCCTAGGCCACTCTTGTAAAATAGCTAAAAGGTTTGCCTCCAACTAATTTGGAGGAGTTCTTAACCTTATTAGGGTCCATTTGAATTACCTTGATTCATTTTCCCTGAAAAAGCCCCTTAAGTGGAAGGAGATTGGATCTTTAGTATTATTACTTCATAGCTCTGCTCACCTCTTTTCATCAGCAGGAGCAGATGTATGATACTTCTGTACCATTTTATACCTTCCTGTAATTCCATGGATGGTCGAGTTAGCTTCAGCCCCTTAGCAGCTATTCTAAATATTAAAACAGGGAATAAGAAGAGACAGTTTTATACAAAGAGATGGCTTAGAGGGCTAGCGCTAAGTTTCTACTCATCATATCACAAAAATAAAAGCTATCACATGTACATTGAATTTATGGTAAGACTGGTGCTAACGGTTTTTCTTTGAGGCTATGCAACAAGTTATATGAAAGGTAGATGTGCAGAACAACAAAAAAGTAATTACACCTCTACGTTCGGAACAATATCATGGCATAAAAAATCGTTACTTTACAAAAGATAGGCAAATTACTGTGTTCACAGAAAAAGGCTGTGATGATCACTCATCAGGGTGATCATTTTTTGGGGTGACATTTTCATTCTTTGTCAATTCCAACATGAAGAGGTTGGTTTTTAATTGTTGGATACATGGATGACATGGACCACCAAGTCTTCAGTCCACCTGGACAACATGCAAAAATTTATTGAAGCGATCTTTAAAAAATAAGCAGCCATTTGTCATTAACAAATTGGCCTGCTGTCCATGTATGGGTCTTATAGGTTAAATAGTAGAGTACTACAGCACTATACCTAATGCAGAGGCCATGGATTTGAATCCTGTTGAAGTGCCAAAACTTGGGGGAGGTTTATTTGCAATTGCCTAAATTGCAATTACCACTGAGATGATCATAATCGCGCGGGTCACTTTTTAAGACTTGACCGAAACCGGAAACCGCGCATGAAAAGCCTCTGGCACCCAGGGTAATATTCATAGGCATATTCATACATTCATTTCACAGCTGGCTAAGACCACGCGCAGTTAGCAGGACTGCGCGCGCGACAAGATTATAAAGTCGCTACGCTCGGAAACACAAAAACGGCTAACATAAATATACATCTTTAAACAACAGCCACAGAAATCACACAAACAGGATACTCTACTAAAAAATCTTCAAATCAATCAATCGTCCATTGCGTCCTACGGGACACATGCCATAATTTTTTTGTGTCTTTGGGGATTTTCATGCGTCAGGGACGCAGGACGCAGAGGCAACAAAATCACTGTGTCACTTGTAGCTGATATTTTGCATCTGGAAGAGCAAACGGATCAATAAACCGCCCACCTACCCCTCCCCTAAGCTAACATTAACTTTTACTTCTCACTTGGGGCAAAATGATGGCTTAGGGTAGGGGTAGGTGGGTAACTAAAAAAGTCAATAACTATAACATTGTGTATGTTATGCTTGATTTCCTTCTGTGACTCAGGTGCTGTAATATGAATAAAAGAGCACATACACGATTCTAAAGTGTTCAGTTAAACATACCGATAAGCAAATTTGTCTATGGCTGACAGATGTCTAGGTGAGGAGGGAAAACTGCATTCATTGCGATAATCTTCTGGTATCGCAAGTCTATGTCATGGAAAATGAAGCCGTCATACTGGTCAAATTTCAGCGATTCCTTGTAACCGATATTAAACAGCATGGCACGATTGAATGGAGTTTCTCCAGCCCGTTAATGAAAATGAAAGCATAATAATATTAGTTCAATTCCATCTCTTTATTAAGGAGAGAGGGTTAAAGACAGTAGTCAAAAGCATTAATTTTCATAAGCAGCTCAGGTGGCTAAGGATTTTTACTCTGTTGTTTGATGAGTCAGCTCTCTTTAAACAGATACCCTATAAAATGGGCACCTTGTAAAATGGACACCAAGAGTTGTACTGGGGCAGATATGTGCAGATTTGGGGTCGGATTGTTCACTTTTTGTTAAAAGCACCAAATTTTCAGGAATGACAGAACTAATTATGACTTTTAATATGTGATATGGTGCCATCGCAAATTTTCCCTGTTAAACTGGTTTTTGGAGTGAAAATTAAACTGGCTGCCATTTTGACCGGAAGTAAATAAATATCATCTAACTGAAAGTACACAGAATTAAGCACTTTTTTGAGCCAAAATGACGATGAAATTGTTTATTATATAAACTAATGGTGGCTATTAAAATGTGATATGGTGCCATCGCAAATTTTTCCTGTTAAACCGGTTTTTGGAGTATTACTAAAATGGCCGCCATTTTGACCGGAAGTAAACTTCACCTAACCGAAAGTACACGAAATTTAGCATGTTAAGGTCAAAACGACGACAAAATTGTTTGTTCTATGTTTTTCCGGATATTTATGTTATATAAAAAAGTCAACCTTGTTACAAATTAGCGGTTTAAATGAAAGAACCGGAGGTAAAAGTGGGATAAAATGGAAAATGAAACTCACTCAAAGCAATTCATTTCGGTAGTGAATTTAAAGAAAAATGTGAAACAATGCCGATTCACATTTTTAAGCATAGGAAAGGCCAAACATACGAACAAATTAAACTAACCAAAAAACAGATTATTTCTTTTTACTTGTTTTAACCCTTTAAGTCCCAATAGTGGCCAACAAAAATTTTCTTCTGACTCATAACATCCATACAAGTTCAAGAGATTAGGTTTCTTGAATTAATGAAATTATCACCCTAAAGAAAATGCTTTGATCTTTTATCAAATTCTCTCAACTTATCCTTTTAAGGAAATGTATAGAGACCAGTTTGAAGAATTTGTAAGGGTTAAAAGAGTTGATCCATTATTAACTAGAATGCAGAAAGCTTTGCGGCTTTCAAAGTAATTTGAGATAATAATAGCTCCACCATTTTGAGTTATTGAGGAGTATAAATAACACTCTGTGTATGTACATATTGGATTGAAATTGCTTTCACAATAACGTCTGCGTCTTTCCAAGTTTACCATTTTCAAGAAGCTTTCGAGAAATCCGTTTGGAAGGTAAATGGGTCCCCTACTCAGCCTACTCTTTACAAACAGTGTTTAGGTTCTTTAACTTCCCACAGCATTTTATATGAACAAGGACCGTGAGACGGGACCCACAGGTTTTTTTTTTATTCCAAGAAGACTAGAAAGTCTAACCTTTTGTAGATAACATCGGGCAGCACTTCTTGTCAGTTATTTAAAGATCCTGATCGACAATTGGTCTGGCCGGGGTTTGAAACCGCGGCTGAAGTCCCACCTGGAGCTAACCGGGCGGCGGTTTAATTCAGCTGTATTTCACTATCAAGTGAATCTGCGCCTCTCTCTACAGAAGCGAGGGTTCTAATCTTCAATGTAACCACCCCCAGAATCTCATTTAATTATCATGGACTGAGCAGCACTGATTATCATGTTAAAGTTCACATGCAAGAAAATAAGGACAAAGCGTTTTCCGAATGTGCATCACTTACGTTAATCCCCTGAGTATGTGAAACTTATTCTCTTGGATATAGTATGTGACAAATATGTCTTGCCGAGAACAGCTTGAAGACTAAGATCTGGGGTAAAGGTATATCAGGAACTATACTAAAAAACTGGAAAAAGCTAGTTAGTCTTTTGTAAAGATCGAAACAAGCAGGTGCTTTTTAGATTCCTTGCACATTGAGCAACGCATGTCGTCTAGGGCCACATGTCCAGTCTTTTCCCTGTATCGTTTGAAGTCAATTCGCTAGAAAGCATTTATTGTTATGCTATATCACAAAGCAGACTCCCTTCTTTTAAGTCTCTAAGTTGTTTGTGTCCAAGACATTTTCGTTGAGTCCACTCTCCATTCTAACTACCCATGAAGCTTCTACATAATTACAGTACCCGCAGTGCATCATCCAATCAAGTTGCAATACCTTTATTTCGAACTAATCTTAGGAGATTTTGCCCCAGCATTATTGGAAGTTTCTTTTGGAACGATATTCCACAATCCATTAGAGACAAACCATCTAAAAAAATGTTTAGAAAAGCACTTTTACTCTGGTACCTGGTTCAATACTAATGAACCAATATCTCTTTTATAACTTTCTGAGCTATTTTGTCATTTTTCCTTTACTTTTTTATTAATAATCTTAAGTCCTTTGTTATACATAACTTTAAGGGGCCCAATATTAGTTTATCTAGATGTGCCCCTCTCCTCTCCTTCCAATATACAATGTAATTCAATTTAAGTGTTGTAATTTCTATTTTACGCGTTTTTTCCTTTGTAAATCTTTATCTGTTACTATATTACTTTTTTCACGATATATTTACATAACTATGTATCAGCTAGGAATTGGAGGAATAAATAAAATAAAAATATATATATATATATCTTGGTACTAATGTACATCGACGCTACCTTGCAGCCTACGAGATTGCTAACGTATTTACTAAAAAGGCTGCACTTGCACTTCCTCCGTTCCATGCATTCACAGGATGTGACAAGGTGAATACTTCCGGTCACCTCTAGAAATAATCGGAGTTCTTCTTTGCGATAGAAGTGGTTCTTTACCGTCAACTGACGAAGCCAAAAGTAGTTTCTTTGACCCGGCCTGCATTACTTAACCATTTCAAGGGCACGGCGAACGATTCTGGCCACAAATGGAGTCAGCAGGCACTGGTACCAAGCATCTCGGTTCCTAGTCTGCAAGACTGGGGCTGGATATCTCTAACAGGAGAGTGGCGACTCTCCTGCACACCACTGTCAGAAATTACAAAGTTGAGGGTGGAACTAATCAAGTACGCTCGTAAGAAGGGCTGTGCCCAGAAGGGTGACAATCGTGAAAGGCAATCCCCAACTCTTTTTTCGATTACAAGCACTCGTCTACATGGAGTATCAAGTCATTAGGTCACCGAGATATCATCTGTTCTTCTTCGATATTCTGTATCATAGCCAAAGTAGGCTCAAGTTTAGTATTGGATAATATATGATGAAAATAGTAAATTGAGTGTATACATATTAAAGTAAAGAAAATTAGCAGGCACAACAGAAGTTTAAGCTCATTCCTTAAAAAGTTCCCACTCTGGTAGTTTTACTTTCGGTCTAGCTGGCGACCACTTATATCATCTCTATTCTACTTTTTTAGACAATTTGCGTTGAAACTGCCTTAACATTTACTAACATTTTCTTATCCAAGTTGCTAAAATTCAGACGTTTTAAAGAAAATGTTAATTTCACTTCTGGTTCAAAATGGCCGCCATTTTAAAACTCTTATTTTTCGCACTTAACGGACTTTTTGGCGATGGTACCATATCCTATCTTTTTTAGGGCCTTGAAAACTATCATCATGCCAAATTTCATGCTTTTAATAGAAAGTGAACAATTGAAGCACATATCTGCTCTACTATTGGTCCCTGCCTTTCTTCCCACCATTTAGCTGACTCCCTATAAGACAGACATCTCTCTAAGACAGAAAAATAGTTTGGATCCCACAGGTATCTGTTTCAGAGGGAACTACATGCAACTGTATTACATTGTGCAGATGGCCAGTTCAGAATTTTGTTACATAGTTGCTGCTGTAGTACTTGTGTTCCAATTTACATGTAATAATATAATCACTAAATGTAAATAGAGTCTTATGGTATATATTCAGCTACTTCAATAATTATTATTATTCATGCTGGTCCGATTTAAGCCTCACGCCTAGGCAAGAAGACTGCAACGTTGTGTGTGGGAAGCTGTAAAAATAATATCCCTTAAAATTTGTTCATAAACTTCATGGTCGTCAGTACCATAAAAAACCGCACAAACCTTTACCTTTGTGGTTTTATATCAGTAGAATGATGAACTGTGGCTGAGTTTGGGAATGCTTTGATGAAATAATTCATACTGCTTCACAGTCTCATTCTAAGGCTTTATTTCCAACAACACTAATATTGAAACAGCGGCATGTACATCACAAAAATTGCTATGACCTGCCCAACCTGCTTTTCGAAGATAAATCTAATATGGACTAAGCTATATATGTATGGACCACAACAATTAATGCCATTTTGTAGCTTTTGGTGTGCATTACTCAAAACTATAGAGTAAGGACAGTGGCCCTCCACCCCCCTGACAAGGTTCTAGAACTTGAAAGGTCAGCCTTGGAATACTTACAAACTATTAACAGTCCGCTATTTTTTCATAAGATCATCGAGATCAAGTGGTCACCATCGCTGGCAGCCATTGCCCTCGGTTTTGGCGTTTATAATGGCAGGGGAAGGGGGCAAGAAAAATACAGGACTTGCCTCCTCCCAATCTGTGCCCTGCTCCCTAAGTAGATGAGCTAGTTATCTTCAAGGTAGACTCCTTCAAGATGGCCACCTGTAGCTCTGATTACACAATCTCTCACCAGATGGCGCTTATAACTCCCTATCGTAACCGTTATGAGCAGCTCTTAATCGTTGTTCGTCACATGCACCCTATGCTTAAAAGGAAAAATTTAGAGTACAGGATTTTTTGTGATAGAGCAGGTATGTTTTTAAACTTAACTGTATCATGGACAACCCTCCAAGTTTTTTTGGTCACCGTTTGGCAACCAACTCTTTTGGTTTAGAGAGACTTTTTCAATAAATCAAGTCGCCGGCTCCAAAAATTTTGATGCCGTGGTGACCAAAATGGCCACAACTTGGAGGGTTGCAGTAGTATAGAAACAAATGCACTAGGATCTCAAATTTATAAAAGGTAATTTGACTACTGTATTCTTCCATAAGATCATCAAAAATTGCAGTTTTAACATCATGTTCTTGATTTCAGGCTGGCAGATAGTCTACAACGCAAAACTGATTTAATGAATATCAAGTTGATAGTGATTAATCCATGCTCTCACCATAGAATAGTAGGATCACCAAAAGTATTGTTTGCTGACTTTTTTACCTGTTCAAAATTAATTCTTCTTACGCAAACCTGGAGTTTCAATAAGTACCAACGACCAACAAAAAACATTGGCTACTTTATTCTGACAGCTACTTTTCAACAAAAAAAAGACCATAATAAAAAAGTATCGTAAAATCTGAATGACAACCTATTTTTAAACCTTTTAGTCCCAATAGTGACCAACATGAATTTTCTCCTAACAATATCCATATGTTGTCAAGAGAAATGGTTATGAGAATTAATCAAATGATCCCCAAAGAGAACATGCTTTGTTCTTTTATTAAACACCCTCAATTTATCTCTAGTGAATGTATAAATATCAGTCTGGAGAATTTGTATGTGGATATTGGGGCTTAACGGGAAAGCACGCCCCCAGACGTTTCAAAATAACACCCCTGCCAACTCTATTTGAAAAGGAAGCAGTATATCTGTAAAAAATGTTCATGTTTTTGTTCCTATTGTTCTCTGTGCTGTTACTACGCTCATTTTTCAGATCAAAAGAATTATTTCAAGTGAAAAATGGTTTAACTACGTTGTTACTTTTTGTTTTTTTTGAAAATGCCAAAAATTTGGTTCGGTTGGACGATGCTTAACGGAGGAAAAAAAGAGGATGGCCTAAGTAGTTTTAAAAAATATGCAGGTTGTGATCCCATCGATATCCGATCCGATCAAGGAAATGAATGAATATATTGAAAAGTACTAAAGTATACAAAGCTTTTCTTTTCATGGGCCATGCATTTTGGAAAGAAAACATTGAAGACGGAGTAAAATTATTGGAATCAAACGTTTTAAATTGTTTTCTATACAATAACAACGGATAACAAGATAACAACGGCCAATTTATGTAAAATATAGTTCTTGAAATGAGGGAATGACATTTCAAAGAACTTAGCTCCTCTCAGGGTGGGACCATGTCCCTCACTCCACTACCCCCTCCCCCATGAGAAAGTGCATCTCTGGGGCATATTTCTTGCCTCACCTTATGAATGGTCCCCTACCTACTGAGCTAAAATTTAGGGAGAACACTGGAAGCGGGAGCTCGTTTCCCAAACAGAGGCAGGTAATGTGGCCTCCACAGTGTGTTCCAATAAAAATAATATAAGTTCTGTTAAATTGTTTTTACAGTAAGTCCTCCCACATATACATGTAAGTTTCTCTGCCCTTTCTTATTCAGGACTGGAAAAACGTGGGTTGTCCAATACTTACCACTTGGATCTTCAAGTCATGAATGTCATGTTATGTGTGTTTCATATGAGTGGTTAGGTGGTGAGATTAGTCTCTGAATTCATGTGATTGGTACTAGTGGTGAATCACTGAGGGATATTTCAGTGTGATTACTGGTATATGAGTTATCACATAGTTCAACTGCATCCCAGTTAACCTCAATCTCATCTGCAATTAATTGGTGAAATTGCATCTCATTAGGTGAATACATGTATCATGTATTAAAGTTGTCATGAGAGGGGGTCCTGTTGAATCGTACTACTCGTGCAAGTCATGAAACTGGTGAAATGTCGTATCTCATTAGAGACACTTAGAATTTGTGAGCAAATAATAACAAATGCTGTAGTTGTATGTCAAGTGCAATGAAATAATACTTGGCGCCACCATTTTGAAATTATGAAAATGGCCTTAATTTTCCATCCCTTTCTTCTATTTTCCTTTGAAACTAGCCAGGGTCAACTTGGGTAGACAACGAGTTACACAGGGGCCATGTTTAGAGTAGCTGGGGGAAATTCCCAGCTCCTGCCTCTTAATGACAGCCCTTCTCATCTTAAAAGGCCCCTCATGTGAGGTTTTCCTACCATATACAGCTATTTCGAGAAATGTTGTCGGAAGAAGTGCACGCGACAATCCCGAAAGGTATTGTAGATGGTTTTGAGTTCACTGTTCTTCAAAGAAATTTGAAAGGATAGCAGAGAGACCATGGACATAATATTATGTTTGCGAATGCTAAAGGAAAGCAACAAAAGTAGGTTCCACAGCCACTGTATATGCATTAATTACACCTTATATGTCACTGATGCAACAACTCTATATTACAGGGGCCCTGAAGGGACACCATTTGAAGGGGGTGTATTCACCACAAGACTTGTATTTCCCCCTGACTACCCTCTTAGCCCACCCAAGATGAGATTTACCTGTGAAATGTTTCACCCCAACGGTAAGTGAAAACAAAAACACTCTTAAGAGGATGAAGTCTAGCTTGCTTGGAGATTATTCCTCAAGATATTTACTTTTGTATATGGTATTTAACTATTTGTTTCTGAATTTGCTGAGTATGGGTGTATAAAATCAAGGGCCTCGATTTGAGAGAAATGACATCATTGTCAAAGAGCAAAAACATAGCATATCATTTCAATCATTGCCAAAAATAACCACCGCATGCTCATCACAAGACTCATTTGCAGACAATGAAAGTAGTGTCTTCACTGTTATTTAGTCCATCTATATAATATTATAAATCTTGTCTTGTAATATGTCTTCGGCTCCCCCCGCCTCGATTAGTTTATAAGCTATTTGCGGGTAGGAAAGTAATGTAATTAGTTATTTTCCAATTTTCAATCAAATTTGTTGTTGTAGTTGTTGTTTATACAACACTCGACCAGTTAGCCTCACCATGAAAGTTTGGCTCATTAAGATTCTTCGCCACCACTGAAGTATTCACTTGTTCCAAAGTAATCAATGCTTTCAAGCGATAGAATTCCTTTAACCCATTCGCCCCTGAACCGCCCGTAACCGCCCGTGTGGATCCAGGTCCTTTCTACCCCTTGTGACGTCATCAGTTTTAACGGTCAAGGACAACTTTCTTCGCTAACTTGTGCAGAGTGAAGAGATCTTTCAAACCATACCAGAATGAGCACGATTCAGTCAAGGACACCGGAGAAAGAAGCAAAAAACCACGTGATATTGACTTGAAAATCTGCATGAAAATTTTGTTCCCTTGCTCACCTACCTTTCCTTTCACCTAATCCTAAGATCCTAAAAGCTTTCCTAAAAACTCTTCCCACCAAAATCAAGCCTACTAAATGCCCAGCAAGAGAAAAAAAAGTGAGGCAAGAAAAGCGAAAAAAGAAGGGCGGAGAAATTTTGCTTTCTGCGCATGCCCGAACTTCGCAAGCTGATATTTTGCATCTGGATCAGAAGGCCGCGAAGTGTACGACCTGTAAACCGGTTTGTGGTAAGTTTTAGCTCTTTATAGCACGACAGTGACCAGAAAACCACTAGACTAGCTTCAAAACGCGTTTTTCGGCAAAATCTCCAGGAGCGAATGGGTTAATGACTTAGGGTGATAGCCGACCTCCAGGAGCGTAGCGCGATACCTAAGAAAATGTGGTAATGTACCCATCCGAGAAATTCTGATAATCACGTGATCGCGCATGTCCTTCCGTCTGCACCACAGGCATACCAATGTAAAATAACTCAGTCAACAGGTACATGTATGGCAACCCAAATGCAACTCAAGGTTATTTTGGCGGGAAATCACATAGCCATCCGTGTCTCATGAAACAGAGACAACTGTATCTGTGTTGTGCAAAGTATTAAGCTTAGATTAATTGTCATGTCCACAATTTGGAACACAGAGAAAGAGAAAGTACATGTACACATCTAGGCGACAGGCCAGTGAAGCTCAATGAGAAAAAGAGTGAAAGAGAGCTAGAGCGAGAGATGAAAAACAGAGCCGACTTTCTTTGTTGGAAGGACAACATGAAAAATTTGTAGCGGCATTGAGGAAATGAGAAATATCAGTGACCAAAGGTGAAAATGAGCGGCAGTGAAAAAAAAGTGAACAAGAACACGTACGACATTTCCATCATACATGTAAAATGTGTAACCAGGAAGTTTCTGGAAGTTTCACCTTGTAGTCATGCAAAACAGTGGCAAAGAAATGTACAAAAAAAGTGTGCTGCACCTGCAAAGTTGCTTTTTTGCTAATTAGACCAATTGTTGTTTTTTCACCGTTCTCGTTGCCTTCGCTGCTTAGCATTACATGATTTTATATTTTGTTTGAGCCAGCTATAAATATTATCAAGAGCTTTTTGCTTTTATCTCTGGCTAAATCTATATTATTGTTGTCAGTGATCTAAGAAAATAATGATTTTGAAATAAGCACTGCCCCTGAATGAGCACCACATTGAAGATGCTAGCTAAAATTTGAGAAAATAGATGCTGTGGTACATTATGTATTTGAGGGAAAAAATATACAAAACTAGGCCATGGAAACCTTATAAAACTGTAATTCTCAAACTCATTAATTAATCATGCAAACAAAAGTCAATAAATGACAACCATTTGGGTCAGGTGGACGAATCTCAACACCTAATGAAACACCCAAAAAAACACCACCATGTTTTTATCTGAGATGAAACATGTTTTTCATCTGAAATCAAACACTTGCATTTTAATCAGACACTTTATTGATTAACACAACTCATATAACAATACTTTGTAAAAACTATGTTTACGTTATCATGCTCTTTACTCCTTATTGTACCCAGATGGCAGAGTTTGTATCTCCATACTTCATGCACCTGGAGATGATTCTATGGGATACGAGAGCAGTGCTGAGAGATGGAGTCCTGTGCAGTCAGTTGAAAAAATTCTTTTGTCCGTTGTCAGTATGCTCGCAGGTACAAAATTAATCCATCACACATACATGTTTATTACCTCTAACTTGCTCTAAAATCTTGATTTATTTTGTGATAAAAATTTATGCATAATAAAATTCAGATAGAATACCCACACCCTGTAACTTACAGCTCTAGCCGCTTTTTAAGAACAAGAGGGACCACAATAGGGTACTTTAATCCTGTCATCCCGAAACACATTTTTGCTCAACCCGTAATCCCGATGGGTATTTCCAGCATCTCGCATCCCATGCATACTCTGAATCCTGAATCTCACCCCCAGTAGGCCTTACAATCCTGAATCCCGGCCTTCAAATAGGGCAAATCAAGGCTTCTTTATTTGTCAAATGACAATCTTCTCAGCTCCAAGTAGTTTATTTTAGGACCCTGTGAGACTCATTTTACATGCAATCTGCCTAAACCTTTATTTTTCTGTTCTTCTATATTTTTTCAACAGAACCAAATGATGAAAGTGGTGCAAATGTAGATGCGTCAGTGAGTATTAATCCTAAGCACTAAGACAAGATAAAATTTCTCTACAAAGAAAAGATGTGATCAGACAAAAAATAATAACATCTCAACAAAAGCCTAATTTTCATCCTTCATAGCCACTTGAGGTTTATTGCACATCCCAAAAACTGATTGGCTTAAGTTCCCCCCTCCCCCTCCTTGGCAAATTCTTCATAACTAGCTACATGTCATACTGTGAACTAAATTTGGAAAGCGTTTGCCAATAACTGCAAAGATGACCCCTTAATTCACCATTTTCACATAGACCTATTATGCACCTTGCTTAACCCTTTAAGCCCTAATATACAGGTAATAATGCTCTAAAGTGATCTACGTGCACATTTCCTTAAGAGTTAGTGGAGAGAATTTAATGAAAGATCAAGCCATTTTCTCATCATTTTATCAGTTCTCCTAACCTTATCTCTTGAAAATGTATGGATAATGTTAGGAGAAAATTGATGTTGGTCACTATTGGGACTTAAAGGGTTAAAAGTGCATCACCATCATTTCCAATTTCTCCTGGGTATTACAGTTGTCCCATGAGAAATCAAAAGGGCAAGGCTTGAACCCCAGACATCCAGATCCGGTGCTCAAGGTATTAACCACTCAGCCAGACATGCCTCCACATTTTTATTTTGACGTCACATGTTATTGGAAAGTGCAGGAATGTTTGCAAGGAAATTGCTGGTAGATTACAAAAAACAGCTTGTAACAAACAAATGTCTCCTGGGTGTGTATTTACCTGTGAAGTCTTGGACAGACAAACAAAAAAAAAAACAAATTCGGTTTTCCTGGAAATAATATTATTTGCATCAATATTTGAAATTTGTGCTCAGAGTTAATATATTGTTTTCTTACATTGTTATCTTTCTGTAATCTGATTGTTCAACTTTGTGTTATTCCCCCTGGTTGCAGTCGTCACACTGTAAGTGAATAGTCCCTAAGGTAATTTTAACATGAGTGAGTTCAATTTACAACCAGTCATAGTACCCAAAAGTTTAATGACTTCGCCCCACCAAAACATCTCTTGCCCACCCCCCAGGTTCTTACGGTACATGTAGGCGGGCAATTCAGTGGACGACCCCCCCTCCCCCCTCCAAATCTCACCTCACTTCAGGTTGTTGCTTCTTGCTATCAAAGAGAAGAGAAATAGCTGAATCATCACAAATGCATTAAAACTTACTGAGTGTTTTTGTTCTCTTTCTTCAGAAAATGTGGAGGGAAAATCGCAACAAGTTCAATGAAATAGCCAAAGAGATTTCCAAAAAATCACTAGGTCTTTAATTATCTTTAAAACATATCTTATAACAATCAACTCATCTGAATCAACACTGGTAATTTAGAAAATAATATTTATACATCAAATAACGACGTTGTAAATCTTTCCAAAATGACAAAGTCCAAGCGGGGATATTTTTATTAATTTAAATCAACCACTTTTTGGATCTCTTGATTTCATGTCACAAACTAAGCAAGATTTCAAACATTATCTAAGAGTCATCCTGGCTTAACATTTACCACTACCCCTAATATTTTAAAGAGGGGACGAGAGCCTAAAAACGTTCACAAATAATTTGTAATATTACAGTGGAACCTCGATATAACAATTAAAGGGCCAAGGGACTGGTAAAATGTTTCCGCTATAATAAGGTTTTGTTATAACGAGATTCTTTTCGATATATTTGACTATTACTGGGGTAAAGAAAATTGTTCGTTATACCGAGGAGTTCGTTAAATAAAGGTTCGTTATATCAAGGCTCCACTGTACCATAATTTTATTTACTTGCTTCATCAAATAAATAGGTAAACAATATAGATCTCTGTACTACATGTACAACAATATGATATCATTTCTGTGAACTCTCAACAGCAGAAATACTTGTCAAATGTTACTGAGTTGTAAAGAAAAAGCCAATCAGTGTACAGTGTGTACAAGTAACAGTGGTAATTAGTTTTCGGTTCTGCTGCTTGCTTGTGTTTCATGAACATTTAACAATAATATAATTATAGTCACAACACAATAAACATCCCTGACAGTCATATTTCAGGTGTTCAGTTTTCTGAGTTTGAGAAAAACGGATATCAGGAAATTTTGGATCAAATTTATTAACTGAAGTTATCGTTACGTTTTTCTTTTCAAACTTTGTGCATTAAAACTGGGTTCAAAAACATCACTTTCATGTTTCTTGGATTTGACCTTATTGCAATAACATTGTCCAATAAAGAAGGCAAAATTAATGCAGAAGGCCAAAATTAATGGGAATTAATTAGGCATATCAACTACTATTTTTGAAAGTTACAAATACGAGAAACTGATGGGATTTACATGAGACTTAATGGAACCAAGTCTTGAAAGCCATGAATTGCGTAAGCCAAGCTAATAATTCCTACTTGCCTTTCCATTTTTTAAAATTCAAAACCTGTCGTTTCACGTTATTGAGGAGGAAGCCATGTCACTGTTGATATTTCGCTGTTGTATTTGCGCTTTTCCCTGTCGCTGTCGCAGTCTCAACCCATCTTTGTGTCATCTGTCGCCATTTCGATTCTGCTGCCCTATGTCGCTGTTTCAAGGCCATGTCGCTTGTCGAAATTTACCTTAACGTATTCCCTTACAGGGCCTCAACTGTGTGACTGCAATTACATGTAGGTGCTGGGATGCGAGAGGCAAAGGTTGCTGGCCGTGTAGGGAGAGGCTTGAGGCCCTCACAGTTTTGACCAAAATTAAATACTGTACTACAAGGAGGAGAATCCTTTTAGCCGACAACAAACCAGCCATTGTCCAATAAGTGTTTAAAGGTTCTAGAGGCTTCAAAATATATTGATAGACACACAACTGCTATTTTTCAGTTAATTGTAAATTAGAAAAAAATATCAAATATTTTTAAAAGTGTCTTTTGTTACAGTACCCTCAAGAATCTTGTTAGGTAAATATCTGATAAAATTACATGTATAATAAATACATTTTGATAATACCTAACTGTACAAATAGAAATGGCTCACTGATGGCAAATTTAATGTTTCTCCTTACTCTGTCTTGGGTAAAAGAAATATTACGGGACAGCTTCTAAGTTGAAGAAAAAGAAGGGAAAACTTGTTATCTAAATTACCGTAAAATTCTGAAAATAAGCCCCTCCATGTATAAGCACTTCCAAATATGCATTATAAGCCCCCCAAAAACGTAATGCAAAAAACCCCCCGTTAAATCACCCCTCCAAATATAAGCCCCCCAGGGGGCTTGTACTTGGAATTTGCCGTCGAATACAGAGTAAAACAAAGCAAAAATGGTAACTTTCCTTCCCACTACACGGCTAGCCCAATCGATTTTGAAACACAAATTTCCCTCCGTACATGCATAAGCCCCTCCAAATATAAGCCCCTTCAAAAATAAGCCCCTCAGAAAGGGCCTTTGAAAAATATAAGCCCTGGGGATAATTTTCGGAATTTTACGGTAGGTTGTATTAGGATGCTTCGGGCTGTATTTTTTGAAGAGGACGAAATAAACTAGAAGGTGTGAAAACTAACCTTCTTTTAAAGTACTTGTTTCCATCATTGTCATTACTGTCCTTGATATAGTCAAACCCCCCTGATTTGGAAACCAAAGGGACAGAGCCAAATGTCCTCTGTACAGAGGTGTCACCTGGGGCAAAGACACCCTGCCAGAAAAGCTT
>CALNXK010000459.1:0-30000 GCA_942486035.1 Porites lobata | reverse complement strand
AGTCACCGCCAATTCCGAAGTCAAGAATCAATGCAAGGAATCACCGGCATTAACATTCACCGGAATAGATTAAGGACTCTTGCATGTAAGCGAAGGAAAGAAGAAACCAAGTTACAAGGTATGGATTTGTCTCTATACAGTGTAACAAGGAGAATAACATCTGGATGTTGTACCAAATATGACGCCAGAAGCCTTGATCATGAGAAGCCTAAGACACTTTACAGGTAGACGCGGTCTACAAGCAAAGATTATATCAGATAATGGAACCACCTTTCAAGCAGCGATAATAGATTTGCCAAGCGTTCGCGTGACATATTCATAATTAAGATAGAAACTTTACGGATTTCACGCGTGAGAATGATATTTGAAGAAATTGACGTTTCGGCTACACTGTGGTACTGAGCTTTCATCATTCTGATGAAGACTACCATAGTGTAGCCGAGACGTCATTTTCTTACGAGTGAAATCCGTAAAGTTTCTATCTTAATTAAGCAGCAAGTAAGATGTCAACGACGCTAATGAAGGACTCTAGAGTTCGCCAATACGCTAACAGAACAACGAATCAAGTGGTCATTTAATTTACCCAAAGCCCCTTGACGGGGAGGAGTCTTCGAAAGACTAGTTAAGGCTACTAAGGGATGTTTAAAGAAAACAATGGGAAAAACAAGTATCACATACAAAAACTTCCCACTTCTGTTACTGAAGTGGAGGCGATGCTCAACTCTAGACCACTGTCATAATGTGACTGTTGATGACCTCGAGGAACTACTGACGCCATCTCGCTTACTTCATGGCCGAAGATTATTAGACCCAACAGATTCAAACGCAGCCCTACACTCTCATGGTCCATGATGTGCCAATGATCTGACTTGAACAAGAGAATGAAACGCTTAAGCAACTTAATGAATCATTTCTGATTCAGATAGAGAAAAGAATATCTACTGGAATTGAGAGAACCACACCGTCACTCTGCCAAAGGAAAAGAGGTAAGGCAGATACCGTAAGGATTGGAGACATTGTCATCTTTCACGATAACGAGCAACCCCGAGGACTCTCGAGTCTTGACAGAATGGAGACATTTTAGTGATTAAAATCACTAGATCTGACAAGTTCGTGGAGCAGTTGTGAAAGTCAAGTAAAAGAAGAGAAGACCAACTTCTTTGTAGAGGCTGTTACAGACGTTGTATCTTTTTATACAGATAAATGGCACTTAAGAACAGAACAACGATATAAAATAAACTCTTGTTTAGAACATTGTCATTGTTGAATTTCGTTACTTATTAAGTTGAACTGTATCTAATGTTGTTCAGCAAGCACATTAAAGCCTTGCTTGCCAATAGGGAGAATGTGTTGAATTGTTAACTAGTTGAATTTGTAATGAGGCCAGTGCGCAAGGTCCCTTGTGGCGAGAGAAAAAAATAAAGCATGGCGGATTGAACGGAACTTTGAATCTTTGGAATCTATTTATTTCTTTTTCGACTGGAATCTTCTACTTGAACACGAACCTTCTTACAATCAATGTTTGCTGAGTAAAACAGACACGTAACGATCTTATAAATACTAATGTGCGTCTAAATCGATGGATCTGAATTCACTATGGTTTGCACACGTCTGTCTTCTCCAGCTGAAAAGTTCGCACGTTCCCAAAGCAGACACAGCGGGTGTTACTCCCGGGGTGTTACTGATAATAAAGTCACAGCAACGGGTTAATCTTACATGATCTAGGGGCCCAGTAACCTCTATACGCTTCGGCCGAGCTCCATGATTAGTCGTTATGGATAGCGATGTCGGAGCAATGGTTTCGTCCTGCAATACTATGCTTCGGCATTATCTCTGGAGCAAGAGACTATAAAGGGGACAGAGAGGGCATCCCCCATATACACCCTATTCCATAGGTAATTCGTCTCGAGTTATTTTTAACACCACAGATCTCAAGGGGGATTAGACAACAGCCAATCACAGCGCGAATGTGTTCCGCGTGAATGACCCACGCTGAGAGCCACGCGTCCTTCACGAAATGACGCAGAACAAAATGGGGGAAGACGCGGAGAGCGATTTTGCTATTCCTTTTGTCGACGAAAACGACTACAGCGAGATTTCTGGGAAAGCTGTGTCAGCGAATCCGAAATTAAAAGAGAATCGCCCTTCCTCTCTTGTATAGAGCTAACAGTAGAGCAGGGAAATCCTTAACACACTGAATATTCTCTCAGGATCATTTATAATTTACAGTTTGAAGAGAGCAATTTCTGGTTTGATGTTTATTTTTTTTCTGTCTTTATAGCGATTATTCCTACCCACTTAGTTTGTCAATTGTCGGCGAACCCTCCTAAAGCTGAATTTCAAGGGACCATATTCAAGCTCAGAAAGAGAAATAAAATTTCGTCGTTGCTTATTTACGTCCTCCATAAAACGCGAAATTAGGCATTTTCACGTCGTAGTCGTGCAAAAGAAATGAACAAAAAAGTGTGTTGCACGTGCGAAGTTGTTGTTTTGCTAATTAAACCTATTGTTTTTTTGACGTTCTAGTTGTCGTCCGCGTCGTTGGATCTCAAACTCCCTAAATTGTACAAACGACCGGTTTCAATAGACCGGCGAAATTTCTCATTTTGTTCATGCGAAACCTCCACGAAACATCCACGCCTCGCGCGAGGTAACTTTATCCCGATTCTAAAAATAACTCGAGACGAATTACCTATGGAATAGGGTGTATATTAGCCTGCGAGCAAGCTCTCCTATTTGGACGAGTTAAACGAGTCTCGCGAGAACGCGCGAGCGAGCGGCGAAGCCGCGAGGGACAGAGGAAAGGAGAGCTTGCAACCATCCCTTACAAATTTTTTGGAGAGCTTGCAACCATCCCTTACAAATTTTCATTTGTACTTCGCCCAGACGAAGGGAAATACCATTGGCTGAAAAATGACGTTCCGGAAATCAAAGTTGACTGATAGCAGGCCAAGCTGGCACCCGCTTCGTCGGTGTGTCAAATTTGGTTCGCAGGGGGATCAGATTGGTACCGAGAACTTGTTTCAGTCCTCAATGCAGACGGGTTCGTTTGATGTAATTCTCGCAAAGAGAATATTGTGTGCCAAGGATAAGTCGGACCGAGTTTGTAGTTCTTGTGGAAGGAAAATGAAAACCCTTCATCAGTTGTATTCAGTTTTGTCAAGCGCCTTGTTTAGATCTGAAAACCGGGAGAGTGAAGTGAAGAGTGATTAAAGCGCAGTCTTCCAACATCGGTTTCTTCGCCCGATTGAATTCTACTGGGTAGAAAAATTCAGAAACATGTACTTGACAGTGTAGCTGTGTAGCTTGATCGTAAGGAAGGAAAAGAGAAAGAGTTGGAAGCAACTGGAGTAAACCTTAGAGCCAAGTGCAGGAAAACGCTATTCTCCAGTTCCAGACGGACAAATATATGATGTTTTTGTTGGTGATTGCGATGGGGAGTAGTCTATACACTGCAGTATGGACGACTTTTCAAAAGTAAACGAAACGAGAATCAAAGTAGTGAGTTCTTTTCCGAGCTGACACGTTGAAGTTCGATGTCCCCGTGAAAAAAAACATATAAGTGATTAATAACATTGCTTTGATGCTGTTGCGAAAGCGATTTATAAATAAATAATTCTACGCGCCCTCGGCTGTCTAAACTTACTTTGCAGGCAGTTGTCACTTTTCTAATCTGCGGCACGTTTGCGGTGACAGTTTTCACTCTTTCGGAGTCCCGGGATTTCCGGGGTGGAAATGAAAATTTATGAAAGATGGTCGCAAGCTCTCCTTTCCTCGGCCCCTCGTTCGCGCGTTCTTGCGAGGCTCGCTTCGCTTGCCCAAATAGGAGAGCTTGCTCGCAGGCTAGGTGTATATGGGGGATGCCCTCTCTGTCCCCTTCATAGTCTCTTGCTCTGGAGGTATTGTCCCAAACTGATTTATCTACATTCCTAAAAGGTCTGAGCCCATTCGTTCGATTTAACCACTTGAAGCCGGCAACATTTTGCGATAACGCGAGATTGACTGGCCTAAAGTTCGTCAAAATAGTAGCCACAATCTTGGACAAAACCTGTAGAGAAAGTCACAAAATTTGAAGGTGCCAACTAATGCAAGGGCAATGTTAGAATGAATCACTCAATCCGATGGCTCACGTAAAGTATTGCCCAAAAGGGGGTAATGGAATAACTGTAATCCATACCGGCCTCACATGTACTGAAGCTGTTACATAACCTCACAGATAACGATGGTATTACATTACAAAATGTGTCTTTGTGATAAGAGCATATGAAATCCAAACTAACCATAGCAAAGAGAAAACATAAAATTCCTATTTACAAACAAATATACTATATATTTATTTTGTTTTGTTCTCGAAAAAAATCCATATCCCCCTCCCCCTTAAAGCAATGTTGCTCAGAAAACAATCGAGGATGACTACTATGCTTGCTGGACCGGGGGGGGGGGGTCTCCAAGGAAATCTGTGGTACAGTCCGCCTGCCAGTATGACGTTACGTCTCGCGTCAGTAACTTTCAAAATGGCGAGCAAAGTGTTCATCGATGAGACGGATAAAAATTTTGATTTAATCACCGAAATACTTTTCTGATTTCTTGGATTTGGGGATTTTAAGGTTCCCATAGTCATAGAGAACTAGACTTAAGTACTTTTTTGGAATGAAATGTCCAGTGGTGTAATGAATTTTAAAGATTCCTTTCTATCGTCGAGCAAATTTTACGGGCAATTCGTACCGACTGGTCACACTTTTGAGGGCCAGTGCACAGCAAGATTGAGGAGTTTAGACACAGCAATAGGAGGTTCATGAAAGAATGTATTATACTTTACATTGTGCGTATTTTCAGCCCTTCAGAGCTAGTGGAACCCCATATCATTGCTCTCAAAGTTCGCTTAGCTGTAGCGTTGAAAGATGAAGCTAAATGACAGGTATTTGTGAGAGACTGAGCATTGAATCTCGTTGCTTTACCGGCGCATTTTAATATTGTATTGGACATACACCTGTAATTCTGATTTTAAATCCCGAAAGCCAATAAAAGGTTTCGTTTAATTATTTTTGGGGGACAAAACCAGTGGAGATTTTAGGGTAATAATATTGATGATTAAGACGATGTACAAAAGGCAAGTTTAACTTTCGCCAGTGGGTCACTGGTGGATGTTGGGTGTAAATCAGTACAGTTTGTGATGTACTGTGTGTTATTTGTCATGATGTCAACTAACATTGAAAAAATTCAGCTGTTTCAGAGGAGGGACATGTCTTGAAAGCTTATGGTTTTTACCTGGTCGTAAGCTTGGCCAGTATGTAGATCAAGAGCTTTTGAATCCCTTTGCGAGGGGGGCGTAAGGGGGGGTACCAATACCGCAAAACCGCACAGAAATACGTGTAAATACCGCATAGAATAACATAAGAAAACTGGAAACCGCATTGAAATTACCCGAAAATTTCTAAATACTGCAAACCGCTTGATTTTGTAAAACCGCAATACCGCAACTTAAAATAAAAATCACCGCAAAACCGCACCAAAAATCGTGCAAAACCGCATTACCGCAAACCCTTACACCCCACTCCTTTGCCAAAATAAAGTTAAAAATATATTGATCCAAGTGCATGACCAGCAGGGTCAGCAGTAAGAAAAGAGAAAAAGGCCAAAAGGAAAAATAGTGTTAAAAAAAAAGAGACCAAACAGGAAAAGAAAACGGTACAAAGAAACAGAAAACAGCGTCGCTGGGAGTCGAACCCGGTTTATCTGCACGTGCGAGCAACTCCTTGAGCACTGCACCATTGTGACACACATAATTGGAAACATTAATTTTGTCATATCAAAACAATTTTTCTCTGCCATAGACGCTGTTTTAAGCTGGCGGAGCTGTATTTATCATGAATTCAGATATAAATTTGAGGAAAATTAGCTTAAGCGCGTATTTCAAAGCTATTTCGCATTATTTCGGGTTCAACGGGCCGACTCGATGTAGACAATCGATCGAACTAACAGAATTAGGAGATCAACAGAGGCCCACACTCGAAAGGAATGTTATGAAGTTAGGCCCATTTAATTAGCATCTATCTCAGTTCTGCCTGTAGTAAGTAAATTAATTGAAAGAGTTGTTTTTAATCAATTATATGAATATTTAAATAATAATAACTTGTTAACTGAATCACAATCTGGCTTCAGACCTATGTTTTCCACTGAAACAGCTTTACTTGAGGCTACGAATGAATGGCTATGGAATATTGACAACAGTCTCTTAAATGGTGTGATATTGCTGGACTTGAAAAAAGCTTTTGATACCATGGATCATGCTATCCTTCTGGGAAAGCTTAAACTCTAGGGGGTCAGTTCTCAATCTCTTAACTGGTTCCAGCCCTATCTATCTGACCGAAAGCAACAAACGTTCATTGATGGAGTTCAATCTGATTTCTGTAATATAACATGTGATATTCCACAGGGGTCTATTTTAGGCCCTCTCGTATTCACTATTTATATTAATGATCTCCCTTCACGTAATTTGTTTTCAAAACCCAGAATGTATGCAGATGATACTACCCTTACCACATCTGCAGAAGACCCATGTGTCCTTGAACATAAAATGAATTATGATATGAATTTAATCCAGTCATGGCTGTCAGCAAACAAATTAACTTTAAATGTTAAGAAGACTAAATACTTGCTTATAGGGAGCCAATTTAAGTTATCCCAAATAAATAGTGACTTCACAGTCAAAGTCAATAATACACCCTTAGAAAGAGTAATTAAACATAAATCCCTTGGAGTTCAAACTGATGAATCTTTGAACTGGCGCCCACACATTCATACCATTTCAAAGAAAATATCCGCTGCTATTGCTATCTTAAGGCGTGTAAGTCATTTTATACCATTTGACACTAGAGTGAATATGTACAATGCACTGGTAATGCCATATTTTAATTACTGTGGTGCCGTATGGGGTAATATCAATAAGGGACTAGCAGACAAACTTCAAAAGCTGCAGAATAGGGCTGCTAGAATTCTCACCTTTTCTAACTATGACGTTCGCTCAAGTGTTTTGTTGGATGAGCTTGGCTGGGAAAGGCTAGAATATGTAAGACTTAAACAGTTGGTTGTGACAATGTATAAAATCCATAATAATCTTTCCCCATCGTATCTGAGGCGGATCTTTACCAACACCTCAAATGACATTCACACAATCTTAGAAATTCTGAGTTAAATTATGTCCCCAGACACAGAACTGAGTCTGCAAAAGGGAGTCTACACTACAGAGGATCTGTTCTGTGGAACAAGATTCCCTCAGAGATTAGAAAACTGCCTATTTTAAATGTTTTTAAAACTTCAATTCATGGGAAAGATTTTTCTAATACACTATGACCCATTGTAACTCTTATTATTCATAATGTAAGTTTTTGTATTTTTAACATTATAGTCAATAGTTGCTTAGAGTATTTTAGTCTAGTTTTATGATGATGATGATGATGATGATGATGATGATGAAATATAAACATGGGTGATCTGTGAATGGAATCTCCTATTCTGGAGACTAGACCTTGCCTCTTTTAGAGAAAAAAAAGATTTAAGTTTGGTGACCTTGCCGGTCCCGTGAAATAGATGGCGATCCCGCAACACGGCCCGCAGAACAAATGAACAAAATAATACAATCACGGAAGCAAAATATCAAAACGGTTTACACAAGCAGATTATAGCAACACCAAAGCTCACACTCATTCGATCAAATTAGCGATAAATAGCGATATTTGCTAGCTTCTTAGCTTTTCCTCGACCTCGCTCGTCCAAATAACTGTCGTATCCCTTGCTAATTTGCACAAGCGACCCGAGGCTCTTGCCCGTTACTATGTGACGTCATACTGGCAGGCGGAGTGGGTCAAGAAACTTAGGTGGAAAGCAATAGAGTTAACCTCGTCTCCAGGGCTTTTCCCTTAAAAAATGGGTGGGGCGGGAAAAGGCCCTGGCATCGGCTGGTCACGTGTCCCCTCGTACACCCTAAAATCCTGGGTGTAATAAATTTGCGCTATGAGAAAAGCTAAAATTATGCGTAACCTCACAGCGCGCGATCTTGGGCGGCCTTTTATATCTCTTGACGATTAAAGAAAAGTTTTAGAAGATTTCCCTTTTCGTCAAAGATGCTTGCCATGGTAAAGTTTTGCTTTCCTCCGATTTCTATGAAAGGAAAAGCGAGTAACATTTATAAAACTTTGATTATAGAGCGGTATAAATGACAAACAAGCTATCGTACATGCATAAAGTATGTACTGGACGAGTCCGCTTTCTCGACTCTTTAGATATTTTATTTCATTTCTTGCGAAGTGGCCGCCGTACACAGCCTACTTCTATTTACCTTAACTCTCAGCCATATCATAGCGACACGCGTTGGTTTAGACTTATCCTTTATGACCTGTATTTGACCTCTGCGATCAAACGACTGGCAACGGAGAAAGACTTGGGTCCATTTAAAATTGACAGAGCTGTAGTTGATTCTTATCGATCAGTCAATCTTCCCTTTGATAAAAGGAAGATCCTTTGTACTTATCCTCGGAAGAGAAAAGATTTCAGAGGTCTTCAAATGTTTCTGCTTTCAGATCGGCGACCTGTCATCGTTCCTGGCTGAAGGGCTGATTTGCATCCGGCGAGAAGATCTGTTTGTTTCATGGTCGGGTTGTAGAGAAGACCAGACTCCATAAAGCATTTTGATGAACAATTCTATTTCAATCAAGTTCAATTTGTTTAAATTCCCTGCACATCCTGTGGGCAAAGACCCACATCTTTGTTTGACATTGGACAAAATCACTCTTCGCTTGATCGTACAGTAATTCGACAGTCACGGTGAATTTCAGTCGAAGTACTAGCCGATTAACAGCTTGGTTCAACTCTGAAGCATTTGACTTATTTTGTACGTGACAACGTAGAGCAGGTACGCCCTTTCATAAACTTGTAGCATTTGAATAATGTGCAATTAAATGGATCTTTTAAGCTTTTCAATCGCACACACGCGATGTTACAGTCAAACCAGGTCAAGCGTACCCCCCAAGAATCCATTATTCAAAAGTTGAATCCGTTGCTAGTTGTAGATTTCAGATTGATCTCTGCATTCTTGTATGTGTAATGAGCCGTGAATTCACACGCGAGGCAGTTATGAAATTTCTACCAGCTCCATTTTCCTGAAATTGATGTAAATGTCTTTGAAGAAGCTTAATCCATTCAAAGATTTCCAATCTGACCAAATACAGAGAAGTTCTCGTAAAATATTCACTGCTCATTACGCATGCAGAAATGCCGCTTTGAATTTGACACCAGTTACGGGAACGACTAACGGATTCATTTTTCAAATAATCAATTCACTGATAGAATCTTGGGGGGTACGCTTGACTTGATTTGACTGTAATATTTTCCATTGTCACTCCCTTCGACTTCTGTCAGCGCAAAACCAGCGGGTTGCATATAAATTAGCTTCGCAGGAATATTTAGGCTGTACACGTGACCAGCCGATGCCAGGGCCTTTTCCCGCCCCACCCATTTTTTACATTTTTTAAGGGAAAAGCCCTGGGGACGAGGTTGTAGAGTTACCTTCCGCCCCCCCCCCCGTACTGGACCAAAATTGCTTGGAGGGGGAGGGGAGTTTGTTGTTCATAATCTTTAAAAGTCGAAAATACGGTCAGAGTTTTCACATTATTCTCTATCCTTCTGTCCAAGATTGTAGGTATCAGCCGCAAACGCTTTGATAGACTGTGGCCTTTGCTACCATATGGCATATTTGTGAAAATGCTTGGTGCTGCATATATCCATTGAGCTTAGAGTTGCCGTTAATACACAAGGCCATTTTTGCTAGCAACTTGTCTCCCACATTTGTTGCACAAGTTGCACGAGACATTGCCTTGTGTAACATACCTGAAGTGTCTCTTTTAGTTTTACTTATCCCAACAGTTGCGGCAAAAAAACTGCGAGAAAGTTTTGGTATGTTACACTAGGCAATGTCTCGTGCAACAAATCTGCAAAACAAATTATACCAGAGAAATTGCCTAATGTGTAACAGCACCTAGAATTTTCATGAAACATTCGCATCAAGGGTCCATAGACGTATATTTTATTTCTTCAATTTTTTAACACATATCAGAGAATATGATAGTATTTACGCCTTCCAGCCAACTTTGCATTCGTTAAAACAAAATATTACGGTACAACAATCATGCGTTAAATGGATCTCTAATATATCGTTATAGCATGTGATACAATGTATTGCTTGTTTGATTTCTTCGACTCTCTCGCGGATCTACGGGACAGGCCGAGTCTTCTGTTTTCCATTGGGCATTAAAGTAAAGATAGCTTGAATGGCCGATGAATCCTTAGCTGTTGCAGACACCAGGATGTTGTTATAAAACATCACTTGAGCTTGGATTCTCTTCATGCATTCAAAATCCAGTGGTTTTTTTGCAGTCTGGCCACTGCAGCCAACGGTTTCCAGGAAAGGCTTGATGTTTATAGCGAAGTAGGGAATTTCATCGAATTTACCACGAAAATCGGTAACCCATCTCCGGGATATTTTTTCTGGGTCTTTTCCAGGCTGTAAATGATAAAATGGGAGAAGCTTGGCTGCCTTCAGTGCATTTGCGGGGTTAGGAATCCTAGACAATATATTGTAGATGCTTTTCATGGCGTGGAAAGTACGGTGCAGGTACTTGCTCATTTTTAGGAGGCAGGCTTCGACTTTGAGTTCAGTGCAGTGTTCATATTCCTTGTTGGAATCGGCCCAGTTCTCGATCATGGACGCCCAGTAATCCATCACCGTGGTGCCTTTCTTAACAACAGCTGAATGCATTTGAAGATCGCCGACCACGTGTCTCATAGCGCCTCGCGTGTGATAGGCCTCGGCTGCATACACTAGGGCTACAGACATCTGAAACACACGACACAAAGGGTTGATAGATGACAGTGCATTTGAAACTGAAGTTTTTATGGATAAATTAGTCAGAGTATGAGGTGGGCTGGGGAATTCACATATCAACCATAGACCTTTTCTGTCATAGGCAAACTGTCACTATCTTAAATAAGGTCTATGAAAGTACTTTGAGTAGCCATCTTACCTCTTATAGGTGCATATTTACCGAAAGTTAAAACTACTCACAGATACATGAAAAATAATTGAACCCTCTCTCATCCCTTCAACACATCTTGTTGAAAAATCTGTTGTGTCTGGTTTACATTAACCTGTTTCATATGTCATTCATCTGTAAACAAAAGGAATCTTAGATGACTAAATAATGCTTAAATGTAGAAAGGAGACCTTGTTAACTTAAATAATGTGCCGTCTCTGACATCATCATGCAACAATAACTGAGTGGCACTCTTGCACAAGAATAGTGACTCCCTGCGGAGGGGGGGGGGGTACTCCCTTTGTTCAAGTGGTAGGGGTAATCGGCGGTCGGTTTTAAAAGCGACCCCCTAAAAGGTACGCATAAATTAGAAGAACTTTTGAAGCCATATTGATGAAAAACTGATGATTGCAGATATCGTTTACGGTAGTCAGTAACTGATAACATCTTTTTGTTGTTCAAGGAAGAAAATTAATAGCAATTGGCCCTAAAACGTAGGGACTCATGTTACATAACTGACTTTTGAGTCGAAACCCCTAAAAGGTTCACACAGAAAATATTTTTCCAACTCTAAAATAAGACCTCTGATCTCCCCTACCACTTGGACAAAAAGGGGACTGGTCATAAAGTAAGGGGGGGGGGGGGCGGTAAAATTCCATTTGAATGAGCTCGTATTTTTGGCCCTGTAATGAGGTAAAAACAAGTGATGACCCCTCCTCCTTGTTTCCATAAGTGAATTACAAATTACCCGCCTCTAATGTGCAGGTCTAGAGACAGCCAACCCCTTTCAAGAAGTTCAAAAATGTGTGACCCACCCCCTATGACAACATTAATAGAGGAAGATCTAGAGCGAGTTATTGAAAACAAAGGAGACGAACAGGGAAATTCAAAGCAGCGGTGAGAAAATGAGAAATGCCAGCGGCCAGCAAGGTGAAAATGAGCGGCGGTGAAAAATAAAAGCGAACATGCCATGAACACAGGAAACAAAACATCGGGTAAACACATACGACAATTCCTCCATAAAAAAAAGCGTGCTGCACGTGCAAATTTGCTTTTTGCTAATTAGAAGAAAAAGTGTGCTGCACGTGCAATTTGTTTTTTTGCTAATTAGATCTACTAGTCTTGAAGCCATTTTCATTGTCGTCTCCGTTAAGCATTACACGATTTAATTTTTTGGTTTATAAGTATTATTAACCAGAGCTTCGCTTTTAGCCCTGGCTAAATCTATATATTAGCGGAGCTCTTCGCGCCGCGCGTGGGAGGAGCCCCATAGCTAAGGAAATGTGGTAATCTACCCATCCGAGAAAATTCGGTAATCACGTGACCGTACACCGAGCGAGCGAGCGATCGAGCGACCGTCCGTCCACACCACAGGCATACCAATGTAAAATAATTCAATCAACAGGTATGCCAACCCAAATGCGACTCAAAGTTTTATTTAGAAGAAAAAACAACAACAAAGTCGTGTCTTTTTCGGCGTTATTTTTTATGTTTGCATTAACGTGGACAACAGAGAAAGAGCTAGAGCAAGTTATTGAAAACAAAGGAGACGAATTTCGTAGGAGGAAAAACATGGAAATTCAAAGCGGCGGTGAGAAAATGAGAAATGCTAGCGACCTGCAAGGTGAAAATGAGCGGCAATGAAAAATAAAAACGAACATGAACACAGGAAACAAAATATTGGGTAAGCACATACGACAATTCCTCCATAAAAATAATGTGTAACTACTGTAGGAAGTTTGACGTTTTAGTCGTACAAAACAGCGTTGTAGTCGTGCAAAACAACAACAAGGGAAAGACAAAAAAGCGTGCTGCACGTGCAAATTTGTTTTTTGCTAATTAGAAGAAAAAGTGTGCTGCACGTGCAATTTGTTTTTTTGCGAATTAGATCTATTAGTCTTGAAGCCATTTTCATTGTCGTCGCCGTTTACCATTACACGATTTAATTTTTTTTGTTTACACGTATTATTGACCAGAGCTTCGCTTTTAGCCCTGGCTAAATCTATATATTATTTTATACCTACAGAGTCGCGTGAAACTCCCTACAACACGACAGGCCGGGTGGCATGAGTACAGTTCCTCTTACGAAGTTGATGATATTCGTATGCACTTGGCGTTTTCGGCGGACGATTCCAGTCGATATGCTGTTTATATCAATCTGCTGACCAGACAGTTTGAGGATATCCGTTTGTTTCTCTGCTGTAACATACTGACTAGCATCAAAGCACTGGAAGTTTTGGCGTATATAACTGCCCTCCAGCGCGGGAACTATCGTGAGTTGGACTCAGACTGCTTGGAGTTTACAAAAGCAGCTGCTAAGCTACAATCTTGGACAAAACTGTTGAGAAAATTGTATACTTGGACAGCATTTTTCTAAACATCGTAGCCGTACCGGTTCTCCCCTCTCCCCCTTCCCCTGAAAGCAATGTTGTTGTGTATTCAAAAGAAAGCCTGATCCCTGGGAGTTTGTAGGAAGCAACATTGAATTGGGGGAAGGAGTTTTCTTTCCGCAAAGGCGTGGTTTTGGAAATAGTTTTGTTGCGTAGGAAAGTGGACATGATGGGGAAAACTTTCTCAAGTAGTTTTGTCCGGGATTGTAGCTTCACAACAGTTTGTCACAGCAAGGGAGCTTGCTAAATCCAAAGTCAGCCTCGAATTGCAGGTGAAAGAGAATCTAGATGACCTCACCATCACTAGTTTTAAAAGTGAAGCGCTCGCTCGCCGCAACCCGTCATCAAAGTACTCTGCCTTGGTTTCTATAGTTTCTATGTTTTCGACTTTAATCAGCTATCTTATACAGAATTAATAATTAAATTGATGAATTCACAGAATTTTTCCGTAAATTCACATTTGTTGACATTTGTCTTAGTATGTAATGATTTACGTACTAATTTGTTATCAAATCATGCTGATGACACTTGATTGACTGTAGTAATCATTGCATTATCATTGTTATAAATTGTAACTTTATGTTAAAGCTTTTGCAATACTGTAACTAAATACTTATAGTCATGCAAATAAAGCTTATGTTGTTGTTGTTGTTGTTGCCGATGCAGTCTTCCTTGATTCGAATGTTTCTCGTCTCGTTAATTGTCCTGACATTCTACCATTTCTTTATCCGTTAAAGGAGCTAAGTCGCACTGTTTTGAGGAGGCGACAGTTCCCTAAAAACCGTATTATGATATATACAGTGTTTTTATTTTCTTTATTATTTATTTTGTCCAAAATATTGCTATTCCAAATGCCACTAACTTTAAGGGTAAATAGAGATTGTTTTGTGTCATATCGCATAATTAAGTTTCAACCGGGCTGACCTTAGGTTTTGTTTCGCATGAATGTCAACCAAAGGATAGTTTCTTGTTAGTTTAACTGTGGCCAAACTAAAGTCTTGTTCACACTAGTTGTGATGAGTATGAAGCGATAGAAAGTAATCGTAACCGATGAACCAATCACATTACCAGTCAAAACTTATGATAGATTTGCACTTCTTGACCGTGACTCTTACGATTTACTATTCATAAACTAGTTCGCTTAAGCGAACCAAAAAAAACGTCTGCAACGGAGGCTAACGCAACCTATTCTATTAGTTATAGATCATAGAATTTTATTTAAAGAAAGAGAGCTGTGAAGTGGTAAAAAGTCAACGACTCAGAAACCGTTTTAGGCATAAATGTTTTGAGTTATTTAGGATTCTGCAAATCATTAGAAAGAATGATAATATCTAGCAGTTGGTCAAGCAAAAAACAGAATCTAATTTGTGCTATAATTGTCACTGTTATTTTCAACAAAATAACTTGATATAGCAAGCATTATCAAATGATTTTTACAATAACTATAATCGTTTTTGGGTGATCATTGTGAAGGAAATATATTGTTCTATTTGAGATGATGCCAGCAGGAACTTAATATTTAGAAAACCCAATCCTGTTCGAGGTGACTCGCATTCGATTCACAGAAAGGGCAAGATATAGCTCTGATTCAGGAAAAGGAACCATAGATACGTCAGGGCCTTCAGGGATACCACGTAGAAATTAAACAGCATTTCTTGTCAACTCATATCTCAATGTTATCATTGTGTTTGTGCGTCGGGTGGGAGGGACTAATATTCTTAGGGGGAGGGGTCGGGGAGAAGAGGGCCGATGCACATAGGGGAAGGGCAAATGCTTTATATTTCTATTTTTATCGGGAGGGGGGGGGCGACTCTTGGGTTTGGAGGGTAGAAATTGGGTCCAAAGTGGGAGGGTCAGCCGAAAATTTTGGTCATATTGGGGATTGGACGCATGCCAAAAAACTTTTATGTAGATTGGGAGTTAGTAAAAAATATGTCAACGGAGAGGGGTTCGTGTGAATATCCATATAGACATATTCTGGAAACCCGCCAGCCCCTCCTCCATGCCCACAAAAAATGCTCTCTTACACAAAGAAATAAACTCGTAATTTATGCAGGTAAAATAAATAAAGGTAAGAAGGTAAAATATGAGGGCGTTGTGAGTAGAAACAGTGAATAACAGGGGAGAAAATGAGCACAGGCATTTTTGAGATAACAAGCATGTTGCATTGTGGTCTAGCTAGTATGAACACCTTTTGTTCGTTGATTGTATGGAAGCTAGCCCAAGCTTCATCGCCATGAGCTGAATTGAGAAAAGGTCAATAATGCAGCTAAATAACGACAGATTGCTTGTACCCTTTAAATTCAATGTCATATCATTGATAATCAATAACTAATCTTACCTCTGACATATATTTAACAATTTCTTGATAACTCTCCCTCTTGTCAAAGTGATCTTTAGCGTCTTTCACTCTATCTTCGTATATCCTGTTGTGTTCTTTCCTCAAGTCTTTGATGTTCTTGACTCCCTTCTTGTTTTGATCCCAAGTCTCAAGCTTTTTGATTAACTTCGTAAAATACCGATTGCGATCCGGCACAGACTTGACTTTCCCCAGCCCTCCAAGATTGGCTTGGGCGTAGTCTTTCAGTTCTTTGTAGAACGAGTCTCTGAATTTATACATCTGTATTGAAAGAGTTAAAAACGCAAGAAAATATTCATACTTAGAAAGACCATCTGTCAACAAACGGTTTTTATGTGGAAAAGTCGCGGAACAGACGTGCCCTACCATTGCAACGATGGTGTCTTCATTGAATAAGAAGGAATCTCGTGCGACTCGACAATCAACGAACGACTACTCTAAATTCTGTAGAGTGACGGTGCCGCGTGACGTCGCTCTTTAGAGCCATACGAAAACTTCTCTAGTGAGAAAAGTTAAGTCTAAAAGGGGAACCTCGAAGCATTGTCACTGAATAGCCCACCCACCTCTAGCTAGTAGCGTCCGCCAGAATGCGTAATTAAGTCAGGGTAATCCCTGATCAGCTTATTTTAATCACGTTCTCACGAAAGAACAACCCTTAACTTTTTAAGTTAATTTCGTAGTTTCGCACCGCGCACCTCTACTGCGCATAACATTGATAGTTCACTTTTCTCTTCTTTAGGTCGGATATGACTCGAAATGGAGGAAAAGCAATGTTGCCGAACAATATATTGTCAAGCACGTCCAACTAAACACTTTTTAGCCACTATTTTGAAACATTTACATTTTATTTAGTCAGCAAGAACCATAAAAGTTATCACGCTAAAAAGTCTCCTTAGTCCTCCCTCTGCCATCAATAATGTTCTTGTACGCCACCAGAATGAAGTAAATCTAAGTTGCCAACGCACAGGTTAAAAACGAACACCTTGACCTTGACCTTTATTTCGTTTTGAAATTAACGAGTTTCCATTAAAACTGTACTAAGTTTCATGAAAAATCTATGTTGGGTTTTATTTGTACGGAATTACCTTAAAACGTTTCATTCTTGAGTTATTCTACCTTCAACTCTTTACCTTAAAATATGCGCTGGCAAGTTCTTGCATTTGATACCAGGGCTTTAGATCCAAGTAAGGCACAATATTCTTAAAGTATCCTGTCATACCAGTAAACAGTTCTGGCATGGCGTATTCCAGAGTGTAAGCATAGACGTTGGTATCAAACACCTCTTCTGACGGCTTGTTGAATGTTTGTCGGAAATATTGGTTGAACGCGCCCGTCAGGATCCCCGAGGTGTGTCCAATTAATCCCACATCGTAATCCGATGTACAAGTAGCGCTGCCGTAGGGTCGAGGGAAGCACACGGCTGTGGGGAGTATGTACCTGCCATTGCTGTCCTGAGTACATGCAGTAAGTGATTTATCGCTCTGCACGAACAGTACATAGGTAACGTACAGGTATCGAGCTTCGGTGATGGCGAGAAGCTTCACGCAGCCATTGGCTTTGTAATCTGGGTTTGACTTGGTTACTTTCCAGTCCGGGTTACGCAGAAAGAAATTCTCGATTCTTGTGGCTGCGTACTAAGTACAAACGTATTAATTCATTTATGGGCCTTTAAGGATTTCACCTTCTCGGCCTAACAGAAAATGCTACTGCTGCTTCTACAGCGACTACTACTGGTTATTAAAGCTGCTGCTGCTACTGCTGCTACTAATGCCACTGCTACTGCTACTGCTACTGCTACTGCTACTACTACTGCTACTGCTGCTACGACCGTTTACGCCAAAACTATCATTTACAGGTTCACTTGGTTGAGGCATTTTTTACCTAATAGCTATCTTGATGCTAATAGACCTTTCCGAATTCGCTTGGATGATCACGAAACAATGGTTTTAAGTCGAGGTTGGCTTTAATAAATAAAAGAATCAAGTTCAGTCTCGACTTGGAACCATTGTTTCGTAATCAGCCGAGCGAATACGGGAAAGGTCTATTGTAAAGAAATTTGGATGCGGACTATCTGAAACTGAATTTAAATAGAGACTCTTTTTTTGAAGGTAAGGTGCCCCTTCTAGTGTTAGGAACATGTCTATTGTTTTTTCTCATGGGACACCAAAAGAGCTAGCCCTGTTATAGGGGTAGGATCACCATCTCAATACTCAATATTACCTTAAAATAGACAGCGCGCGCGCTGTTTTTCATCTCTTCTTCAAATTGTGGTTTCTTGAACTTAGCAGCTTGTCCTGGCAGGGGCTGCAGGCAAAAGTACTTCACTACACAGGTCTCTATCCATTTTACATCTCTGTCGTCATTTGTCTTTTTCAAGGCTCTTTTATATGTAATGGAAGGGAATAGAAGGATGAGTATTTTAAAAATTTTGTGACAAAGGCGAATCCAGGGGAGGAGTGCAGGGGATGCTTACAGTCATTAAGGATTTGATATTATTAACTCATTTGGTGATCGAGTCCCGATCATAAATGGTGCACTTCTAGCTTCAAAAAAAGAAAAGAAAAAGAAGGAAAGAAAGAAAAGAAAAGAAAAAATGGAGGTGCAACACCTGCCCCCTTAAAAAATCCTGGATCCGCCTCTGAAGATTATTGCTAATATTGTTTATCTAGAACAGAAACTCTTGCCCCGTGCAGTTGGTGATTTTCAACCTTTCATAAGTTCACACATAAGGTTAGACGATCGATTATAGTGCTTGGTGGTTCTCTTGCTATATGTTTTATTTCACTTCCGTGAAATAAATTTCCTTTATGCCACCTGCTACTCAAGTGCAGGGAGATTGCATTGGCGAAGCTTGGTTTGATAAGAATACAAATGGTACACCAGTTTTGGTAAACTTGGGCCTCTTAAGTGGCAGTTTATTTTAGGCAATAAATTGTCTATAACACCCGTAAAGGATGCCCTATTTTATTTAGTACAATGACCTTATCAAAGGTGAGGGGAAAAACCGATACGGTGGGTTAAAGAAAAAAGCAAAGCCTGTCGGTGGAGTTGAAGAGAAAAAAGGAAAACTCGCATCTATCACATAAGGTATAATGGCAAGAGAGGAAGCCTGGTGTGTACTAGGATAGCTTTGATCCCAGGCTCCACCAATACCCGAGGTTTCCCCACCGGAAATCTTGATGAAGCATCCGTCATAAATTCATTTAAAAATCGAAATTATTCTCATTCCAAAAAGCTTATTTTTCTTAAAAAAGTATTTTTTTTTTCGCCCTTTTCGAAGATGACGTCACTGCACAGAGAGGAGAAATACCGGACTGATTTTATCGGAAAAAAAGATTCATGACTTCTTACCCTTTATCAAAGCAGTCCGCTTTTTGTTTGGGATTTAACAAGTTACAATCTTCCGCGTTGATCCCAAAACCCTAAAAAACAAGAATCAATCATCTTAGCAAGTTGTCATCAATAGAGGATGAATATAAAATTCTGGCTGGAGAATGCCCAAGTGGCACAAATCTTCTGATGTTTTTTTTCTTTAGGGGGGCGTTTACATGGGAAAAAACTGTTGTCCCAACATTTGTAGAGTGGCAAAGAGCAGAACCCGTGATAAGGCCGCTTCCATGTCGAGGGCGGAGGGTGCCATGTCGAGGGGTCGAGGGTAACATTTTTTTTTGTCAATTTTTTTTTTTTTTTTCCAATTTTTTTTTTTTTTTGAAAAGGTAATAATCGATGCAATCAATGTCATTAAAACAAATAAGAAGAATTTAAAAAACAAATGGCGCGTGAACAAGACAAGACAAGACAATGTTTTATTTGGAGTCTTATACAGTCTTATGTATATCGACTTTATCCAAATAATTTAAAATTATAAAACAAATTGCACACTAGTGGAACTATAATCAATGTTAACCTAAACAACTAATGATCTTCTTTTCTCATAGCAGTCGAATACGTATTTTGCAATTAACTTTTGCACTGGTTTGTTCTTGCTCGGAGGGTTTATTAACAACAGAAAAACGTCATCTGGTGCCATTCTGTTTACTGATATTCTGTATTCTTTGTTTAAGTATTCAAATAAAGTACTTCTTTTTTCTTGATACGCAGGGCACAGAGCTAAAAGGTGTATTTCATCTTCTACGTCTTTTACAGATAGCACAGATCCTCTCTTCCGGTTTCTTATAAGGTCTTACATACCGACCTGTCTCTATCGCCAATTTGTGATTACTTAGACGGAGTTTAGTTAGAGTTATCCGGTGTTGGACGTTGGTGACCTGACGGAGATAATCTTCACATTTATAATTTTCTATTGTTTTAAATCTATTGTCCCAGTCAGCCCAGTGCCGCCATCAACTGCGCCGATAAGTGTTGTAGTCCATGGGTCAATCCTGATTTTGGTACCAATTCGAGGGACAAAGGATGATTGCTGCGAATTGATAGCACATAAGGTGGAGATTGAAAATTTGTATGATAACCTTTCTGTAGGAGTAGCTTTCAGGATATTTTTTTCATGTAAAAGTGCCGGAAATGACCTTTGAGGATACTAAACGTGCACTTAAAATGTACTATATCTTTTGTAGTTTAATTTATTATGAGAGACATGAGAAGTTTTTTGTTGCGTTTTTTTATCGCCAAAATATTATTTGTTTTGATTTAACCAAAGTAGAGCGAAGAAAACTCAAAAGTAGCGTCCGAATTGCATTATGGGTAAAATCCAAAATGGCGGCTACCATGGCAAGGGTAGTGGGTTCTTGATTTTCCGGTTTCATAGCCATTTTACCATGTAAAACGCAATAATTTCAAGAAAAGTCAGCAAAATCATCTAGTTAATAAAGCGCTAAAACTTTTTGAGGCAAAAGTCTTTGAACTTGTGACTTAATAAACAGAATTTTGGAAATACTTACAGTTCTTGTAGAATGTTCACTTCAATAATCCGATATGTATTTTGCTCATATCAGTCATAAACATCTGTTTATATATTTATAAGATTTTGAAATATAATCTAATTTTAGGAATGATCAACCTGTTGCAGTCAACATTATTTGAATTATCGGTTATTCGGTAATGAAAACTCAATATGATATGTCAATTTTTAATACATAGATACATATGGTTTATTTAAACACGATAAAATCATCAGTCTTTGAAGGTTAAGTGAAGTAAAAAGGATATAAAGACTACATACACCTGAATGGCTTACATGATTGCCCTGTGCTGGGAAACAGAAAACTACAAAGCTAACTGGTTTACTTCCCTTTTGAATTGACATAGCGATGTCATTCTTCGTATGTTTTTTGTGGTAACTCATTCCAAATCATGGCACCGCCATGAAAAAAAAAAAAACTTTTGGAAGTCCAGACTTTCGTAAATTATAATATACCGTATGTGCTGTTATGTCCCTGTTTATTGCATTTGCATTGCGACTTAAACCCTGAAAAATCTGATACAAATAGGGTCCTCATCTAAGAAGGAGTGTTGATGATGCTGAGGAGTCAAATGCAGTCAAACGTTTCTGCAAGAAGAAGTGTATCATTCACTGTACCGACGATAGCAGTGATTTAGTTAATCCTAAAGACGAGGAGTTGTGGAAAACCTTGCTACGTGCAGCACAGATTCGAAATCACCAAGAAATCGTACAACTTTGGAAGTCTTTAAGAGAGTGAGAAGTTTCGCTCATTTACTACCATCGTAAGTGTCGAAGCATTTTTTCTATGAAAAATGTATTACATAAATTATCTCAGCAATCATCCAATAGCCAGACTCACCAGGAACAAGTGGCTAAGAGAGTCTCTATTCGAGGATCTTCCAATATTTCCACAACATACGAGCCCATTTGTATTTTTTGTGAAAAGTCAAAATATTTGAAAGGTACAAGGAATCGTGAGCCTTTAGTACAATGCCGATATATGCGTGCAGATAGCTCTATCAGAAAGATTGCTACACAAAAGAATGAGAGCCAGATTCTTGCCCTTGTGTCGCGCGAATTAGTTGCAGCAGAGGCTTGTTATCACAGGACATGCTACAGGAGCTACACTAGACCAGAAGCAAGCAGAAGTGTGAACCCTGATATGAGCAGTGAATCTTCGGATAATGAATATGCCCGTCTAGAGTCTGATGCTTACTGGATGCTTTTTGAGTTTATAAGATCAGCTATGATAGAAAATTAGAAAAACGTAAGGCTTCTTGAGATAACCCAGTTACCTGTAGAGCATCTAATGTCATTAGGGGCTAAGGAATGTAAGCCATCAACGAAGAAGCATATCAAAAGGAACATAGAAGCAGAATTCAGTGAATTGATCAAGTTTGAAAACTTGCTAAACAGCAACCGTGTATTCCTAATCCCTGCTAGCCTAATGCCAGTGCAAATCGCCAGAATTGTACTAAATATCCTTTTGGTAGAAAAAGAAACCAAAGGTTCAACAATGAAGATCTCCAATATTCAGAAAGCTGCGGCTGACATCCGCGATGCTATTCTAAACAAAGAAAGCAAAATGTCATGGCCACCGCGCCCTTCAGAGCTCAATGACAGTGCGTTTTTGCATACCTTGCTGACTGGCAGCAAATATTCGTTAGAGATAATGTTCTCAAAGAGTCCAGCCGTTGATGAAGTCGTTCGCGCAAGACCTGGTATTTGGAGTAAACAGAGGGAGGATTAAGCCACCTAAACAAATTCAAATGCTGTAAAAACTCTCACAAACAATGTACAGCTAGTGTCTATACTAAACCGTTATGGTCATGGTATGTCTTATTCCCAGCTTGAGTATGCAGGTGAGCGTCAAGGCCCTAAGCCAAGAACATATGTTGAAGTAAATTACCAGGAAGCGTTAGAAAATACCCGAAGGAAAAACCTTTTGTGGGTTTTAGTGCGCCTTCTTTCATTTCTCTCACGCAGCCAGATCGGATTACAGCACATTGATTGTGGTATTAGAAGATACAGATGTCTTTATTCTTTGAGTGTCATTCAAGTACTTAATTCCGTCTTCAATAGTTTTTAAGTGTGGAACACAAACAAGAGTTAGATACATGAGCATCACGAGTATAGTGCGAGCCATAGGTCAAACTTTGTGCATCAGTCTCCTTGGCGTGCACGATTATACTGGTTGCGACACAGTAAGTGCTTTTGCTGGACGGGGTAAGATTGGTGCACTTTGAATTGTCAAAGAACAGAGATCCTTTCAGGAAATGTTTGACGTCTTAGGAGAGGAATGGGAATTCTTAGATAATCTATTCCAGATGCTTCAGAATTTCACCTGTCGTATGTACAGTTCCCGCCCAGGGACAAACAGTATCAATGAGCTAAGATAGAGATTGTTCTGTTCAAAGAGATGTAACATCGAGTCCGACCAACTACCGCCTTGCGCTGATTGCTTGTATAAACATGCGTGTCGAGCAAACAGGAATGTGGAGGCGAAGAATTGAAAACTGCCCGAAATTCCGAGTCCCTTGAGACATGGCTGGATTCAGGATGAGAACATGTTAGGGATTGATTGGATGAGTGGTCAGCCAGCTCCCGCAACAGTTTTACAGCTACTTTCTTGTTCTTGCACCAAATCTTGTATGGGCTCACGAACTATAGCTGCCTTGCGAATGGTCTTAAGTGCACAGACAAATGCCGGGTCTCCAATTGTGACAACAGGCGAGAAAAACAAGCTGTCACAGTAGAAGTCGATGCTGACGAGGACTAGAATATGTGGTCTGATTCTGTTTTTCAGCATTATTTCCTTTGGCTGTCGACATGATAAATAAAATGTGTGTGGATTTATTGACCACAGAAGAATATAGTCATTGCTAGTCGTTGCTACATTTAAACATATGACTTGCCAAATGTACACCCAAAATACATAAAAAACAAATGGTCATTGTAAGAGGAATTATAACGATTTGCATGTCAACCTCGGATGTCCAAAAAGCATGACTTCACAGAAAAACCACAATTAGTACCGGTACTTTTCCTAGAGATATGGAGAAATCTCTTGCAAAGAGGAAGAGTTTGCATCTATGGTGTTTTAGTTTAAAGCTTAAAAAGCAGCTTCTTTCACAGCTTGAATATGAGGATTTTACATGTTCCTTTCAGTTTTGATCGTTTTTGAGCACTTTAGGAGACAAAATTGGCATGTTTGGAAATCAAAGATGGCGGATACAATATGGCCGCCAAAAAGGTAATTTCATATTATAGCAGCGCCATAGGTAGCTACAACACCTGAGTCAAGCTAGTATCCAGTTGTCATCTAGAATTATCATTTAACAGATTTTTCAAACAATTAATCTTTATTACTTTAGTTTATATCGACCTCTGGCTCAAAAGGCTACTTTTCTACGTTACCATGGCAACCAACACCAAAATCTATCTAATTTTGCTACAAAAGCCTCGAAAATCACTTGCAAAACAGTGGTACCATTTAATCATCTAGACGTGCCCCAAAATATGAGAGAAAACATGAGTAAAAACTTATGTATGTACATTTATTCGACATTGTTGAAAGCTGAGTGACATCACTTCATCACATGATAAACCCTATAAAACTACTCATTTGACGTGGTTATCATACATTAAAATAAACTAGAGGATTCATAGTTTTTAAAAATATAAGCCACTCTTTGTCCCTCTTTTCTGTACCAAATCATCAAATTTTGGGCCCTGGCCCATGGACTATTGGTTTTGCGTTCCTTTTATGTTTCAGGGTGTTTCAAATTTCTGCAGTGATACACTTTTTAAGCTGCAGAACATAACGTTGGTAATTAAAGGAGTTTATTATTGCGGCGCGACTCGGGCGATAGCATTATCACTCTAGCTACGCACCTACGTACCTGGGTCACGATTTCCGGTGTCGGTGATTATCGATGACTTGTATTTTAAAATTTCATGGCGAGTTTCTACTTCATTGAACGCACGACAATTCGGTCGCATACAGTGGGATAGCTTAAAAAACAAGAATCGGTGAAATATCCATATTCAAACTACCCCACTGAACAGCCAAGCAAGGCAGAGAAGAGGCAGACGTGACTGAAATATAAGCCGCGAAGCAGGGGCACGCAACCACGGTTACCTCCTAAATGCATTGAAAACACTTTTTCGCTTTTCCAGAGTACTTTCAAATCTCTAGAAATGCATTCTAAGCGGCGCTATAAAAGTTGTATCTGTTCGGTCGTCCTTTGAATCTTTTCGAAATCACTTAGGGCCTCAGTATTGTTTTCCCGAAAATTTTAGATGCAATTTTAGGTTTTACGAAAAGTGAGATTTTTCTGATTCCTCTCTCCATCGCATTTTCTAATCCGAAAATTTTAGATTTGCTTTTCCAACCAAAAATAGGCTAAGTTGGGGGCTGAAATGTGAAAAACTAAACTTTAGAAAATCGTAAAGAATTAATTAGATAAGCTACGAAAACTGTACATGAATGGAACGGCCATCTAGAAATTTTTTAGCCTTCCTCAAGTAACAGAAAATTGTAGGCAATTTTTGCTTCGCCGAATAGGTGTTTTACAGAAGACAGTCGTTCGGTGCCCCTGCCTAAGCTCTATGACATTTTTTTTAGGCACAACCTGTCTACCTTCACAGGAAGGGAGAAGGTTCTTTACTTTTAAGGGAATTCGAATGTCCACGTACTATTTTAATTAAACAACAACAACAACATCACATTTTCTTTATGGATGTCCCGGAGCTTTTCTCTATTCCAAAAAAAAAATGTTACCCTCGACCCTCCACATGGCACCCTCGCCCTCGACATGGAACCCTCGACCCTCGACCCTCGACAAAAAGATAGACTCGATGGCTGCCAATGCTGGCGTTGTTAAAGCGATTGTAAGCTTTTACCGCGTTAATTCGGATACGGCATTCGAAAGACAGAGAAGCCGTATTCCGATAAATGACTTAAATACAGTACATGCTCTCAAAAAGCACCTTATTCAATTCTAACAATTAAATACGGCCTTGGAGATTTCGATTTAAAGCTTTATCGGATGGCACCGAAACCCGGGACCGAAACCGGGCGGGAAAAGTGATAACTTCGCCATCACAACGGACGACCAGTGGAAGCTGGAGCTTCCAAGTATGCTGGATGACTCAGGAAGCGAAATGAACAGTATGTATTCTTAGTGCTTGTGTATTTGTTTTATGTAGTGGTGTAAATATAAGCATGCAAGTTAGTCCGGAAAACCTTCTGGGTCCTGCTACGCTTTCAGAATAGTTTCGCTCTTGTTTTCACGTAATGCACTATGTAACATTTATTTTTCTTGAAATTATTTGTGTTTTAATTACGGTGGCCTAATGTATGACTACATTTTGTAGCTTTGCGGCAGCGGTGCGAACCACCGCGTGTGCGTGTGCGGTGCGGCTTACTGTAGTTTGCGAAACGAAATGGAACGAAACGAAACGAAACGAAACGAAATGAGAATCTGTAGTTTGCGAAATGAAAATCTGTAGTTTGCGAAATGAGAATCTGTAGTTTACGAAATGAAAATCTGTAGTTTGCCGAAAATCTGTAGTTTGCGAAATGACAATTTACTTTCTCGCTGCGTCTACTCGGATATTCAAAAGAGAAGAAAACATATTTTGTTTGTCACTCTCTTCCAAACGCGCCTGTTTGGGCGAGTGCAATATTCCCTGATCACTTCATCCCAGCCAATCACAATTGAGCCATTGACAAACAATACCCAATCAAATCAAACGAACTAAAAAAGAAAGAACTCTTCCGATATTTGTTTGTCTTTCTCACGACATACTTCAAATATTTTCAAGGTGAATTTTGATGAGCTAAGGGTCTAAGGGTTAGAGAGGAACGTTATGCTCGGGCAAGCAGGAGAGTAACGATAGAAAGCCGCTTGTAATAAATTCAACTCCAAATTTGAAAAAAAAAGGTTATTAGTGTAGCAATTTTCGAATTAGTGATACAATTTACATTTAAAGTGCCTTTTGAGCTAAATTTTGGATAAAAAAGAAATAACTAAATTACTTAATTAATTATTAACAGCTAATTAACTGACAACTGACAAATGGCCTTAAATTTAACTGACTACTGACAAATGGCCAAAATTTTAACTGACAACTGAGATTTGTACCCCCCCCCTCCATCCAGACCCTCAATGAGCGCTTCATTTGTTTCACTGTTGCTCCAAACTTGTGAAAAACCTTCAATTTGTCGCACCAGAGTAAAGCTACTTGAAGATATTCACAGAAATGTCAGTTTTCCTGCTGATCAAATTGTCCCCTCTCCCAAAGTACAAGGTGTTATATTTCTAATTGATTTCTAAATTGGTCGCATTTGATATTTTGTTCTTTGGCCCCAAAACAGAAAATCATGAGCGTAAAACGGATAGATGTCCTTATAACAAAAGCTAGGCCAAAAACGGTTTTTCTGCTGCGTTGTTTCTGGTACAGGGATATCCTCTTCCCGAGGCCCTGGGAAAACAAACTTTTGCCTAATTTCTTTGTAAATTTATGTCGACCGTTTACATGAGATATTTCACTTTGCGTTGGCTAGAAGGGTCACACTTTTTGCGAAAGAAGGTGACAATTCGCCTATAACCCAAGACAAATCTTTTCGTGTGAGCATTTGGTTTAGCCACAACTGAAATTGCTTGGTTTCTTGGGCAACGTTTTCACCCATCATTTTGCACTACCTTACAGCCCCAGGGCTTACAGCTTTTAAATTAGCAGTAAAAGATAGATTAAAAAAAAAAAGGGGGATGAAATATCAAAATGACCAATTGAAGGCTCTTCAATTAACAGCAAAACAAGTGATTTCACTCTAAGTTTTACCTTGAAGTTCATGTTCAGAAAGACCACAAAAACCGCCAAGTACGTCTGTGAAGTGTCCATCTCGTGACAATTGACCGAATACCGATGGTACTTGTAGTCTAAATAATTTGAGCAATATAAAACGACAAGAAACAATATGTAAAACCGACCATCCGTTTAGAAAGCCTGCTAAATAAATAATAAAATATAGCCGGTAACCCACGGTGAAGGTTTTCAAAATACTAAATGACCAGCAGTCCTGTCTTTTCAGTAAATTTCACCAAACCAAAAAAATCCAGCTAAACCGAACTATCATATGTCGATCCTGAAATGCTTTATAGATCTCAAGAATAGCGTTTGGTTCACGCTGGGCTCAGAAGACGAAACCATGGTTTGTGACACTTAACTTTTTTCAGCTCGACTGCCGGTCAAGGTTTTCAAAGCACTAGATGACCGGCAGTCCTATATTCTCCGTGAATTTCACAGATTGAAATAATCAAGCTAAACCAAACTATCATATGTCGATTAAGAAAAGTCAAGCGAAATGTACTCTGAATATAGGACTGCCGGTCATTTAGGGTTTTCAACACCTTGACCGGCAGTCGAGCTGAAAAAAGTTCTAAGTGTCACAAAACATGGTTTTGTTTTTAGCGTAGACCAAACGGTAGACTGACTTTTCTTTATCGACATTTAACAGTTTAGATTAGCTTGATTTTTCCGATTAAAGTATAGTTTGAAATCGCGTTAAAAATGTTAGTACAGAGAACTGAGGCCGAAGGGGGTTCGATAAAGAATTTGGAGTTTGAAAGATACCATAAGGCAGCTTTCTTGTTTTTAGATATTTAATGCGTTTTTTTAGACAGCAGAAAAGCGGTAACCGCCACCAAATAATAATTAAATATTGTATATTAAACACCAGCACATCTTTTATCTGGAAACTAGAAAATTTGGGAATGAACGTTTCTCATTTTGCAGAGCAAATGTTGTTCAAATTTCTATTGTTGTGGACGATTCTGCCCCCTCATAAACAAGCCATGACGTCATACTGAAATAGGGCACTTAAAGACCAACACTCCACCTTTATCTTAAATACCATCAGCAGTGGCTTCCTTAGGGAAGACTAACTGTTATATTATATTAAATTAGAAACATTGTCTCTTATGTGACGTAATATTCGCCATATTGAATCGCTGGATTGAACAACAAGAGATTTATTTCACTGGCTTCTAAAAATAGCCTTAGGACGAAAATTTTTATCAAGCAACCATAACAATAGTATTACAGGTTTTAGGAGGTAGCAGTCTTAAGAACGTGTTACGGCTATTCGATTTATGACATAAATGGTACCTGTAAAACACTCAAACCACAGCAAAGTGGTTTTCTTGACAGAGCAAAAAAAGCGTTTTTGGTGACCGATTTTTATAAAGACATCTATCCGTTTCTAAACTAAATATTATGTAAACACGCTTTTTTGGGGCCAAAGAAAAAAATATCAAATGCGACCAAAATTTAGTGAGTGTGCATGATTTGGAAAATATAATGCCTTGTACTTTGGGCGAGGTTATAATTTGATCAGAGGAAAAACTGACATCTCCAAGTAGCTTTACTCTAGCTCAACAAATGAAACAAATGAAGCGCTTATAGTTTTGGCGTATCACTCCCAGTTAAATAAAGAAATCGTGAAAGAAGCGGCCTTGTCATTTTTCTACTCTGCCGGTTTTCTTAGCTTAGGAAAGGAAGCCAATGAAGATATCGTTACTAACTAAAAATCATTTCTACTTTTTATACTTCATAGTACATCAAAATTTTTGGTAATGGATCAAAAACGAGAAAGAGTGTTTCATCCGATATCCAAACACCGAGAAGTGGCTTGAAACAACGAGGCGAGGGAGAAAATAAAAACGAAAGTTGACCAGATTTTATTTAGACACAGAGGTGGGGTAATAAAAAATAAAATGACCAATGGAAGGCTCTTCAATTGACAACAAAACAAGTGATTTACCTTGAAGTTCATGTTCAGAAAGACCACAAAAACCACCAAGTACGTCTGTAAAGTGTCCATCTCGTGCCAATTAACCGAATACCGATGGTACTTGTAGTCTAAATAATTTGAGCAATATAAAACGACAAGCAAAAATATAAAACCGACCATCCGTTTAGAAAGCCTGCTAACTTCGCAGTGAATAAATAATAAAATGTGGCCATGTAGCCGGTAACCGGCGAAGGTTTTAAAAATACTAAATGACCGGCAGTCCTGTCTTTTCAGTAAATTTCACCAATCAGAAAAATCCAGCTAAACCAAACTATCATATGTCGATTAAGAAAAGTCAAGCGATCCTGAAATACTTTATAGATCTCGAGAATAGCGTTTGGTTCACGCTGGGCTCAGAAGACGAAACCATGGTTTGTGACACTTAACTTTTTTCAGCTCGACTG
>CALNXK010000458.1:170000-175501 GCA_942486035.1 Porites lobata | reverse complement strand
GGTGCTCCGGTTTCCTCCTGTTAGTTCAAATCATATCTTTATGGAAGTGCTACCGATGAAAAAGAAAAGGAAAAAGTGTATTATTTGATATTCAAAATGGACTTGTCCTAGTAATAAGTGAAGAGACTCGATGAACTGAAAAACACAGTGAAACTTGGATGCCAGAGGCATGCAATGGAAACTAAGACCAATGCTATTATTTATTAAAAAATTGTTCCGCCTTTCTGATATCGCGTTTAAGAGGATGTAAACAGATCCAAGACTCACCAGCCCATGTTACAGTCGTGTAGTCTCAAATGATATGGCCATTATGTTTCCTCATAGGTAGTGTTATATGTAGAAATTTTCAATTTTTTTAAATGCTATTTTTAAAAAAATACGTTAGTTAACGGACAAACACTAAGAAATGAAAAAACATGCTGACTTTGACAGAGACATGTAATATCCCAACAATGAAATATGAGGCAGTATAGGCAACTTCCGAATTTATTCACGATTTTGACGTTTAAGTGGACACACAACTGGCGAAGTCATAGCTGGAATGAGTTATGGTATTCGAGTCGTGTATGTTCACCTAGATGAGTTAGTATATTTTATTTTTGAACTTGTAAGTGCTACTTAAGTTAATAATTTAACAGAGTTCAGTAAGTAAAACTGTGGGGATGAGAAAAACGACACGAAATGTCACGTTTGAATGGATTTTTGATATACCAAAAAGCTTTTCTTAACTGAGAAAGGAATATTGGATCGATGGTAAGAATAAACTAATTGTAATTGTGAGATTTTTTTTATTAAAACAAGTCATGCGAGGCCGGGTCTAAGTTGCTCTGCAATGTAAACATGCCCAAGGGATTGAAGAACTTTTTAAAAATTGAAATTATTAATTATGCTTCATGTTCCTTTACATAATTACGAGAGTTATTGATGTTGGCGAAGTCTCGAGAAATACTCTTGCTATACTAGTTCAAAGGTCTTTCTTTAAGCAATTAAAAAAAATAAAAAAAAAAAAAAATAGACCGTAGGGAAATTTATCTACAAAAATGGAAAATTAAATTTCTCCGTTCTGAATTTCTCACAAGAACAGGTGTTCATAATTCAATGTGTTATGGCAATATTGTGACCATGACATCATCACATAAACACTCCAAGCAGATGTTGTACATAGTAGATGTTCGAGTAGAACAGCTTTTAGTTAATATGTGACATTTGCATAGAGTCCGTCCGGAATCCTGCCCTGGCAGCTGAGCAAGATGGCACCTGGCATAGAAGTAATATCACTTATTAAAAATTTAGGAATAAAATTGAGTAAACTATTTTTAAAAAGTAAAACAAACTAAAAGACACATTTTCCGAATAAAAGGTTGACTTGTGAAGAAAATACCCATCCGATTTTCAGTAAATTAATCTTAGTCGGAAGCTCACTCTGACTATAAACCAAGAGTTTTATTAACTTGATATCGCTTGAATTGCAAAAGTTATCAGATTTAAAGGTTTCATCCTACTTTGTTCTTAAAAGCAAATCATAAGAATAAATTAGGCACGCTCACTACACTGAGGACGAAAGAACGAAGCAAAAAACATCTTTACAGAGGCCAGTTTACCTTTTCCCAACTCAGCTGATGTTAAATGGTGTCAAATGTACATGTCTAACTTAATCCAAACCTATTTTACTTTTTTCTTTTGGTTTTTTCTTGGACTTTTTGACAACGTTAGTGCAATTAGGTTTATGTTGTCACTGGTAAAATACCACAACTGTTTTATTACAATCTTTCTAAAGGAGAAAACAGGAAAGACTTCCCGATACAAACACTACTTGCAGTTAAGACATGCTCAGAGACCCTTCCTTTTATGTAGTAAACTGCATGCGCCTCCTAAATCCACGATCCCTCATTAAATATCAGTCCCCCGAAGAAACTGACGAGAGCCGGCTTTAATTTAAAGTCAATCATAAAAAGAGTTAATTAATCTTATACTTACTCCAAGACACCGTCGTTCATCATGTTGCACTGGCAGACGCCGACGCTCGAACCGTCTTGGTATTCCTTCTTCTGCATTGCTCCTTCTATCCCCTTCAATTTCCAGTCTCTGTGCTCTGTTTACTCTTTGTTGTTCTTCCCTTGTCGCGCTCTCTACGAGGAAAGCTCTGTGCTCACGGCGGGTTGCTGTAAGAGCCAAGTACATTTTGAAAACACAGAGCAGTACGATCAGCATCACGAGAAATGAGGCCACACCATAAATATGTTCGAACATCATTGCAATGTTCCTGGCGGTCAGTGAAGCAACGGGATGAATGAGATATAAACTTGCTCGAGAAACTTGGTTTGTTTGCAGTGCTTGAAAGGTCAGGCTGTAGCTCCTTGTCGTGACTGCTCAGTCATTTTCACGGATTCAATTATCCATGGCGTATATATTCAACCAACACGTGAGGGAAATCAGCATAGACCGCCAATCAGCCAATCATAGAACTCGAACTGTCCGGGAAAGCCCCTAAAAGTAATTGCACCTCTTCACCTTGTGTGTTGTTTTCCTCCCAATACAGGTTGTGATAATACCCTTACTACAGAACTGTTTCTTATATTGCTACAAAACAGACTTTTCAAATGAAGGTAATTCAACTACATTTAAATATTAATTTAACTTTTATTACGTGGTAGCCCGTAGAAGGGGCTAAGGGTACTTACATCCAAGTTTGTTTCTCCCGGGCGGTATTCACCACAATATTTAATACAGCCTTTATAACCCTTCCGCTTGTAAGAATTCCCATATACTAGTTCCAAGGTCGATGTTTTAGCAAAAAAAAAAGAAAGAACTAAAATAGACTGTGGAAGAAACAGTCACAAACAAAGTAAATACCTATAATACTTCCGCGTGCAAAAATTCCCATACACTAGTTCAAAGATCGTTGTTTTAGCAAAAAAAAAAAAAAAAAAGAACTAAAATAGACTGTAGGAAAATTAATCTACAAAAAATGGAAAATCAAATTTAACCGTGCTGAATTTGATAGTGAGATTCGCTTCTCTAAACTAAACGGGGCAAGTTATAAAACAAATTCAACACTTAACGGATCGATGGCTTGTTGTCTAGGTGCGTGTTCCTTTTCCTGTTCTGTCAAATACCAAAATTATACAGTCACGTTCAGCTTATTTTTTATTAATCGTTCATTTGCAAACCAAAGTGAGTTAACGTTCCAAAGGAAATTACTTGGATTTTATCATGTGTATCGATGTGTAAATTCACGCCTGAGAGCTTAAGAATAGACAGAACTCATACTTCACTGAACGCATGTTCAGTATAACCGACCAGTAGTGTTGAGTTCTGTAAATGTTGAACACGGCTCCTTTCTGAACATAGCAAGAACAAAACAAGATAAACATTGAGAGATTGTCTAAACGTTTCGTTTCAAAACTTTCCATTTTTTACTTGTTATTATTTGTCTTTATTCAGACAGCTTCGTCTGGCCCATAAAAACGATGAAGGAAATAAAATGGGTTGTTTGATCTTGACCTAAACGTAAAACCTTGGCATGGTCATATGCAAATGTAACAACAGCCGATGTTTCATATAAAGCTTGAAGTGATCTCTGCCGATCGAGATAGGTGTCTCCGAGTGTGCCAAATAAGTCGTGTTCCAGTTCTGCCAGCTTAATATGGTTACAGGCAGGAATAACACCGGTAAACAAAATCATGTCTTGAAAGCGATTGATCAAGCTTTAATCCGGTATCGCAATGTATAAATAAAGTGAGCATTTGTCGTCTCTTATAAATTGTCTTTGATTTTAAAGTTCTGAAGCCATAGCTTTTGAATCAAGATAAAAAGGACATTTGCCCAGGGTCTCGAAAATAGGAGAAAGGTCAGTGTTCCATTGTCATTGTTTTGTGGCAAAAGTCCGTCTACAAGCATTTTTTAACATACCTCTTGTCCAGACGATCAAATTTTAAAGGTAAAGGTTATTTAAAGCAACCATATTTCACGTCCGCAACTCGTGACAGTAATTCATCTGATAGACTTTGAGGTCGACGGTGCGCTCATATGCTCTTCCTTGGCTGCCTCATTGCTCCGGTAAAAAGGAGTGCGGTGTTCGACCGCGGCTGCCAGGCCGCTGTCATGGAATAATTAAGGTTGATGCTCTATAGATCAAGATGCCGCACTTGATCGACAAATGAATGGATCAAGTTAAGAGACTTCTAGCCGGGAATTCGTTAGGTGTTTGGGTTAAATGCCATTGAACCAGGAGAAATAACAACCCCAGTTTTATTTTCTCCTTAATCAAACTTGCTCTGTTATCGACTAAAACGAGTCTTTACCAGAACAATTTAATGGCATGCAGTATTTCGATGGCGATAAATTTATCCGTAGTACCGCATGGCCTACATAAAAATGAAGCTCATCGAAGGTTCAATTTGTATAGGTAATAGCATGATTTGTAGTGATATTTCGTACAAATACCACAAGTGATATTTCCAAATTGTTATACATAATTTCATGAGCCGTTAGGCGAGTGAAATTTGAGACAATTTTAAAATATCACGAGTGGTATTTTTGCCAAATATCACGTACAAATCATGCTATTATTTGTTTATACTACTACTCACAAAAGGTTTGTAATTTTCCCATGTAGGTATTTCAAATCAAGCTGAAATACCACTGCTCTAAGCCAATCAAATTGCAGTAATTTCTCATGTAGTAGTATAAATCTTGAATTAACTGATTGGATTACCCATATTAAAGCTCATAGTCTCCAATCGTTAATGCACACATATTTCTTGTGGAAAAGACCGAAAGCCACTCAGTTTGATTCGGGATTTTTTATAACCCTAGATAGACCCTATAGACACTCCATATCGGTCTCAAAAATGGTCTTATTTGGACATTTGAGGTTTTATGTCCAATATTTAAGGAGTTTATCCTGGGAAGAAGCAGTCACACAAAAAGTATAAGCCTATAATACTTCCGCGTGCAAGAATTCCCATGCATATACTAGGGTGACTCACGTCACGGCCAAGAGTTTTGGTACCCAATTGCCAGCACTTCCTTATATGCACCTTCTTACATTTTTACCAGTGCTTTGAAGCAGATCTTAAAACAGTTGCCCCGTAATTTTACAGTCATTTTCTTGAGTCAATCCTATGGGAGACTTCGTAGAATTCAGTGCGGGTAATGACCTCAGCAGTGGATAGCGATCTGCCACTGATCTGCAGAGAAATTGTCGTGGTGCTTTAAGAGGAGATTGAAATTAAGGCTCGGATTGTGTCTTCAAATATCATATATAGCAGTCTCCCTACATTCCCTTTGACGTGTTTTACTTTGACTGAGTTACGTTCAGTCTGGTCCCAGGGGTCTGGTTACGTCAGCCTGTATACAGCTGTTTCGAGAAAGGCTGTCGGAAAAAGTGCACGCGACAATCCCGAAAGGTATTGTGGGTGGTTTTTAGTACACTGTTTTTCAAAGAAATTTCAAAGAATGGCACGAGAGGCCATGGATATATGTTTGCGAGTGCTAAA
>CALNXK010000458.1:90000-165000 GCA_942486035.1 Porites lobata | reverse complement strand
GTTCCAGCTCCTCGGATAAATAGTACGGAAGACTTGAGTGAAATACTTGACATGCGTATTCTAAAACCGATCTTATGGTACTACACTAAAATAAAACAAGATCACTCGCACAGATACCAGCTCGTTTGAGTTGACTCAGGAGGTACAATCTTTTGGCAGCCTTTGAGGTCACATTAAGGATGTGATCGTTCCATTTGAAATCATCTCTTATGGTAACGCCGAGCACTTTAGCCGAGTTGACTGACTCGAAAGCAAGGCCAGTTGCAAGACATTATTAAATGAAACAATAATAAACAACCTAAGCTCTCATAATCAATCAGAACTTGATTAATGATCTGATTGATGATGGTCTTCTTAATATAAAAAATGTAGACGTACTCACATCAGTAGTCTTTAAATAACGACAAACGTTTTGTCAGATGAACTGGAATGAATGCTGTATATTGAGTCCTTGATTCAGCTTGGCCATCCAGGCACAGACGTTTTTACAGAAGTCTTTATTACTGTTTCTAAGAAAAGTCTTTAACTACATAAGTTAGGTAGGTTTTATAGTCAGGCAGGTGATAGAAAAAAGTTGCTATTTTGTTTTGCAAAAAGTTCGAAAATAAAATCTGAAATAAAGCACAGAGGTGCTCGTCACTGAAGCTAAAAAAGAAAAGAAAACTCCTCATCTGTAACAAATACTGCACTGTTACTATTAGATGGAAAGGTGTTAAAGGATTAAGTTTTAATACCACATGAGGGCAGCTCATATAACCCTTTTCTTAATATTAACCCAGGAATTCACTTTCTCACTCCAGAACCTAAAAAATCAATCATTTCAGAAACTATTTGACAAAACTTACCAAGCATACCAAAAGTATGATCTCTTACCGGAAGGTTTGCATTATCCAAATGAAAAAAAATGGCCTGTCATTTGAATTGCATTGTCACTGTGGTGTATTCAAAACATTGAATTAGTTAAATCTCTAGATTATTAAAAATGTAGATTTGTTGGGGAACAAGCACTCCCTCAACATAGGGCGCTTTCCAGAAGTCGGAACTGCCGGCCGGACCAGTCATCTTGACGATGAAAAATGCTTTGTGTTCGATATTACACCTTACTCGCTCCGAGACCGAGCTATGAAATTAAAACACCAAAAGATGCTCTAAACAACATAGGAAAGTAAATACGGGGGGGAGTGAAACAGATACAGAAATTCCAATCTCGGTAGTGAAGGTGCTAAATTATAGCTTTCTAGTAAGAGCGATCGATAGGGCTTTTTTAAAGGCAACCAAGAAGAATCCAATTGGAATGAGCGGAACGCAAGACATCATAAGCAGAATTAGGAACAAAACATGTGACGTAATTAAACTTTCAAAATAAGAATGATTTCCTTTTTCCAAACTTACAGTTTCAGCATATGTTACATCTTCACATTTATTGGTTTTACAAATTTCGTCTGGAGAGCACACTAAAGCTTAAAAGAGATTGTGTACTGGTGTTAGTAAGATCGCACTGGTGAATGGCCGAGTTTTTTTAGGTTCTTTTTCTTTGACTAATCTCTTATCATATAGTTAATTATAAGGCGAGTGAATGAATTTTTATAAGGATCATGTAAAGAGTCTCTATGTGCTGCTTCCGAAAAGAAGATATGCAAATCGTATGCTTAAACTACGGGAAATATTCGATAGAAGAAGAATGCTCGAAGTAGGAACTCAGTATTACTAAACAATTGTGATATTTGACCTGAATAGATCAGTCTATTCATTTGGTCGATTGTACGTGGGCAAGTATGTCCGTTGTGTTAACCACAAAAACCATAAAACTATGGAACAAAGAAACTATTAAGACTAGAGAGGAGGTACGAAAAATCAGAATATGAAAACTGACAGAGCGACGCATTGGCGCAACGCAGTGGAGTTTAACTTCAGCAGTGGGGGCGGAGCGGGAGCGGTCACGTATTTCTAATATATATATTTTGTTGCCCTGTAGATTTTTCATACAGTCATTTCGAATGCTCCCAAACAGATAGGAAAGCGTATAGAGGTCAGCAAAGATTTTACCGTAAGTAGAATTCTAATTTCTTACTTATTTTGTTTATTGCTAGTTTCGACCCCTGTTTCATGGACTGCAAGGCCTGTTTCAAACGTCGTGCTAGTGCCGTGCTAAGCTGGCTCGACTGTAGCTCGACTGCAGCACGACTTGGTTTCAGACGTCGAATTTAATTCAGTCGAATAGAATGGCTTTTGCCGAAAACAAAACACAAAAATAAAGAAAGGATTTAGCAAACTTTTAAATAAATTCTAGTATTCATAATTTATGAATTAAGTTCGGCGCGGCAGTAGCGCGACGTTTGAAACCAAGTCGAGTTACTGCCATGCCTTGCCGTGCTACACGGCAGTAGCAAGACCTGGTTTCAAACGTCGCGCTACTGCCGTGCTAAATTCGAATTTAACTCGATCAATTAAGTTGGGCACGGTAGTAGCACGACCTTGGAAACGGGTCTAAAACACCTGTCACATAATGGCAGTATCTTTATTTTTTTATACATTTGCTGTTTGCCGCAGTCCACTGCTTTAGATCTCTGCCGGGTCAACTGACTCCGACTGTATAACAAACACACAAACAAAACTTTAATCAAAGGCACGTTCAAATTGCATAAGCTATTTTGAATGCTTCAGTATAGCCGTATTAACAATCCACTGTTTTGTTTTGTGCGAAATTGGGTATTGCTGTACATTAATGAAAACGCGAACTGCTGCGCACAGCGGTTTCGCTAAAGCCCACGAGTGCTTCGATCTTCCTGAATATTGAATGAGTGCAATTTGTATTTCAAAATTGTGAAATACTGCATTCTGTCCAGGTCTGTATCATAAAAACAGCGCCTCAGAGTACTGTTTCACCTCAGATGTGATGTATAAAAAGTACGAAAGGCTGGTTCACACGCCCCTAGATTTGTTAGTAAGATTTTGTAACGCAACCCTGTCCAACGCAAAAAAATTCGGCCTGATTTGTTTTCCAGGCCTAATCTACTGTGATCAAGAGCCATTGTGGCTCTTAATTGTGATCGAAGATGATTGCTTTATTTGGGTGTACATATAAGGCAATCAATTAGATGTAAGATTTGGTTCACTCTTGGACTGTTTGCAAATTTAATTTATTTTTCTCTAAAATCACTTAGCCTTTCCCTCAAAAGTCACATGAATGTGCTCTAAAGTTAACTAATTTGTGGAATACAAGTTTATTGTTTGATTTAAAGTACAAATTTATTAATGGGAGCTTTAGCTCTGGCTAAATCTATATTTTAAAAATAACTCATGCACACAATTTGCACGTGAAGGGTTGTTTACTATTTACATGGCCAAACCGGTCGGTCCACGGTTTAGGCAACCACTACGCAAATGAAACTCAGGACTGGAAAATTTCGCCCCGGTATCGCGTTTACCATTTGTACGAATCAATAGGCCATTTCCGAGTTCCATAACTCACTTTCAAAGCGAGGCTAAGTGCGAAGCCATTGATATGAAAATGATTTTTAATTATGATACAAATAAAACTCATTTTCACAACAAAGGTTTCGCACTTAGCCTCGTTTTGAAAGTGAAATTTTTTGGAACTCGGAAATGGCCTATTCCATTTACCGGAAAACGACCGCGAAGGCCTGAAACTGGTATCAAAGATGACTTCGAAGAAATTGAACATTGTTTGGAATATCCCGTCTGGAAAAGCAGAGACTACCTTTTCAGATGTTCCGTTGCTCCTGGAAATTTTCCGCTGGAACGACCAAAAAAATCATGTTCCATTTACTTTCCAACCGGATTTTCCAGAATCTTTTTGTAAATGGTAAATAACCAAGGTGTTGGACTTTGTCCCTTTTACAATTCGTATGTAAAATAACGCAAATTGTTTACTAGAAAATTTGATCAAACGATTTTAAGAAATCACCTGGGCTTTACAATATCAGTGCAATTAAATTATCCTTCATGCAACGCTAAGGTTGATAGCCAAACATTTATTTCCTTGGAAGAAAATATATACTTCTACTCATATCATGTTATTCCACTCAATAAAATAATATGTAATTATTTTGTCAACTTGCTTCTTTCCAATTAATTTTTAATTCCCTGACGGCTACCATTTCGACTTAAGTAACGCATCTTTCTAATAAAATAAAATTGAATAATTAAACGAGACTTACCTGTAAGTTGAAGTTTGATTGAGATTCTACCGTAGCATTTGCAGAAATGAAGAGATCACATGAGATAGCAAGTCACGTGACTTCGAGCTCAGTCTTGAAAGCATATATATATATATATATTTTTTTTGAGGAGTCCTGTAGACCACCCCATAGATGAATAGTAAATATATGGTGTATGCAACACCATAGGATGATATGAACAGGGGAAGGGGAAGGGAGGGATGTGATCTCTTCATTTCTGCAAATGCTACGGTAGAATCTCAATCAAACTTCAACTTACAGGTAAGTCTCGTTTAATTATTCAATTCTACCTCGCATTTGCATACATTCTGAGATCACATGAGATTTTAGAGCTCTATAGGGCTCTCAAAAAATAAAGAATACACATTCCAGATAAGGAAACGTAAGCATGGCATTTATTACCAAGGCACTAATTCTTTCCCAGTACACTGTTGGCAAAGGAACTATCATTTAACAGTGGTTTGTTATAATAAACAGCAAACACAGAGCTTGAACGCCAGCCAGTTGTGGTCATAATTTCATCTAGAGGAACATCAGCTGACTTTGCAGCAGAAGTGGCTGCACTTCTGGTGGAGTGAGGCTTAAAAACAGAAGTATTAATTCCAGCGTCAAGCATAACTTGTTTTAGCCACCTAGAAATAGTGTCTTTAGAAGCAGGCCCATGAGGCTTGCAGTGGCAAATCAGGAGTTGAGAACATGAACCCCTTAAGTTAGAAGTTCTAATAAGATACTCTTGTAACAATGTAAAAACGCAAAGAGTTTTATCATGGTCATATTTCTTCAACACAATAGGTGGCAGGTGTCTTTGCCTGCCACCATGAGCACTTGTTTGCTTAGAATGGAAGTAATTTGAAAAACATATTCTCCATCTTTAGATTGCATGTCATTGATTGGCAGCAACTTAAGAGTCTGTGTTCGTTGTGCAGTAACCAAGGCCAAAATCATAGTCAGTTTCAAAGTCAATTGCTTCAGAGACATTTCCTTGGTGTCAGGATAGCCCTTGAGGTGGCTGAGAACAATTTGGGGGTTCCATGTTTCCACATATCTGGGAAAAGTTGGTTTCCTGTTGAAAGCACCCGACATAAAACGTGAAATAATAGGGTGTTCTCCTACTTTGAAGCCATCAATATTGATGAATGAGGAAAGAGCACTTCTAGTGGTCCCTAGAGCACTGTAGCTAAGCTTTTTGGACTGAAGAGTTAGAAAGTCCAACAGTTGTGGTAATGAAGGTGTTGTAATGCTGATCTTCTGTTCTTTACAGTAAGTTATCCAAGCTGATATGCTGGATCTGTATTGCTTCTGGGTACTTTCTCTCAAGAATCAATAATAATGTTCAAAGTTTCACCAGTTATTCCTTGCAGCTGGAGGGATTTCCTGACACAAGACAGCCAATCAGTCGGAGCTTGGGGTAGAGGGATGGACGTTCTTGACATCGTGGGGAAGGGTCAGGGTTGACTTCTGCAGCTTTATTCGGTGTAGAGGCGCCACTAGCATTGACATTACTCGTGGGTACCAAAACTGTGTTGGCCAGTCGGGGAGAACTAGGATTGCTGTTGTCTCGGAGAATATTATCTTCTGAAGTACTTTCCCAATAACACTGAAAGGTGGGAAGCAGTAAACAAGTTTAAACACAGACCAGTCAAGTGTAAAGGCATCAATAAAATGGGCACATGGGTCAGGTTTCCATGCTGCGTAGCAGGGCAGTTTTGCATTCAACCGTGATGCAAAAAGATCAATCTCAGGATTACCCCATTTAGTAATTAAGCTGTTATAAACATGAGTGTCTAATGACCATTCCGTGTCATCATGAAAATGTCTACTTGCTAGGTCAGCTTCAACATTAAGTTTTCCAGGTAAATGGGTGACAGCTAAGGATATGCCCCTGTCTTTGCACCACAGAAGAGTTTCTCTTGCAATCTCATTACAGTCCCGAGAGTGAGTGCCACCCATATTTCTCAAGTAGGAAACCGCTGTTTGGTTATCAGACAATACTTTGATGTTACAGTTTGTTAAGTCTGAGCACAAGGACTGAAGGCCAAACAGGACTGCTTTTATCTCCAAATAGTTTATGTGGCACATACTCTCACTGTGGGACCATCGCCCATTTGCGGCAAGGGAAGAATTTTCAATAACACTTCCCCATCCTTCTAGAGAGCTATCACATTTAAGGGTTAATTTGTATTTCATAGGCCGGACAGAGCATGGATCATTGTCAATATTTGAAAGCCACCAAGACATGTCTTTCTTAGCTATATCAGAGATGAGCATTCTGTCATCTAAGTTCCACCCATTCGTCTTTAAAGCATCAGTTTTGTCATTTTCAAGAGCACGGTAATACAGTGGGCCATATTTGACTCCAAGAAAACATGACACCATTTGCCCAACTACAGATGCAACCTCTCGAATAAGAGGCTGCTCCGTTTTGAGGAGCTGTAAAATGGCTGATTTCGCTTTATAAGCCTTGGCCGATTTCATAGAGACTGTCATCACAACCGAGTCTAAAATGAAACCCAGGAAATTGACTCTCTGGGATGGGACAAGTTGGGACTTATCAGAATGGATGGTGAATCCCAGAGACTGCAACAATGTAATAGCCCTTTGTATAAATATGACCAATGTCTGAGGGTCATCGGCAAAAAGTATAATGTCATCAATGTAAATTACTAGAAGCACCCCATCCTCCCTTAATTTGGCAAGGGCAGGTTTTAACAATTTGGTAAAAATTCTGGGTGCACTAGAGAGGCCATTAGGAAGGCAAACAAATTCATAAAGTTGGCCTTCGTGCTCGAAACGAAGGTATTTTCTGTCCTCAGTCCTAATAGGAACAGAGTAGTATGCGTCTTTTAGGTCTAAGACAGCCATCCAACAATTAGGCTTCATAAGTTGAAGTGCGTGAGGCAGTGAATCCATCTTGAAGCGATGGTACTCAATATGCTCATTTAGCTTTTTCAAGTTCAAAATAAGACGGTGAGACCCATCTTTTTTGGGCCTGGTGAAAATTGTTGAGATAAATTCACCAGGAACATGAGTAGCTTTCCTAATGACCCCTTTAGTTAAAAGCTTGTTAATTTCAGTAGTAGCAATATCTGTCTCTTTACAAGAAAGTTTGACAGCTCTAGGGGTGAGCGCCTGGCAAGGAGGGTTGCAAACCTCTAGTTGGTAACCCTTAACGATGCGTAAAATGTAGGGGTCAGACGTGAGCGTCTGCCAAGCACTGAAATGCTTAGCTATGTTTCCAGCAATATATACATTGGTACAAAGAGGCGAACATATACTTACTGTGCTAGTAGCTGGCAGCAAGTGTTCTATTGGCTTGTCCGGGTTGTCTTGTCCCGGTTGGCATTGTTCTTGGATTTCAAGGTTTGAAGTTGTTGCCTCTCAGTTTTTTTTACTGCTTATAGCCATTATAGCTGTTATTGCCAGGTCTTCCTGGAGAAGGGCGATGCCCTTTATAATTAGGGGTGATCTTGGCCCCGATTTTGTTTTGATCGCCAATATCTTTCAAATGCTTTTTTGTAGATCATCTCCAAAGAGAAAATCTGTAAATGGCAATTGGGAGGAGCAGAGAGCTGAGTATTCCCTCCCAATATCTGGTCTCAGTAGAAGACGGCGCTGCATGTTTATTTCATAAGAGGCATGAGTGAGGAGGGACATGGCCTCCAGCCCTGTTTCTTTAGGTCTTGGCATTCATCAGCATTAAGCGATTTTTGCCTGCATAAGCTTGTCCGTGATTCGGACAACTGGCAGGATGCCTTTTTGTGAGGGCTTGTTGTATTTTGAAAAAATTGTAAATCCCTCTTCTTAGTTGGCTCTCTCAGTCGACGCCAAATGCCCGGGTTTACCTTGGGAGGCTTGGCTGTAGTACAATTAGCCGGTCTCTCCTGCCTCTCAAGCCGGTCTTTGAGATTTTTCTCGCTTAGTTTGCAGCGGAACATTTTGTCAACTAGCTTCGCTAGTTTCTCATTTTCGAGGCTTTCGCCCACGATATCGTCAGACTCGTATTCTTTTACGAGTTCCGAGAGGAAATCATCCTCATCACCACTACGAGTGGTGTTTTGCTCTGACTCATCACTGTTGTTGTTTAACACAGAGTCATAGAGTTTCTCGCAGTCAGTTGACTGGTCGGAGGCGCTCGTGGAGCTTCTCGCCTCGCCATCTTTGTTTTTTGCTTTTTTGGCGGGAACAGCGTTTGGAGATTTGCTCGCCGGCCGTTTCCCTTTGTCTTTTGTCTCTCCCCGCGGCGAATTGATGAGTTCTGGCAGGCTTTTCGTCAGGCCTAGAATTGCGTGGGTGAGTTGGCTAATTTCTTCCGAAGAAGCGGCTGTTTTGTCCTGGAGTTGTCGAGAAGCGTGTGCAGGCACCGCGTTGCGTTCGTCGGGTAGCGAATCCTTGTTTATCTGGTCTTCTTCGCCCTCGTCCTCAATTTCGTCGGCGAGGAGATCGTCCTCAGATTGTTTTGACATCGCTAATATCTTCGGCTTGAGGCTCTGAACGAGAAATGGATGAAATTTCTGAAAATTTTGTGGGAGCGACTAGTGCTCCAAGCGACCTTGCCCGAAATCAAACTCGCACTGAGCTCGAAGTCACGTGACTTGCTATCTCATGTGATCTCAGAATGTATGCAAATGCGAGGTAGAATACGTTTCCATAACTATAATAGGGACTTTAAGATCCAACGACGCGGACGACATCGAGAACATCAAAAAAACAATAGGTTTAATAAGCAAAACAACAAGTTCTCACGTGCATCCCGATCACACTTTTCTGTACATTTCTTTCCGTTTTTGCACGACTATGACGTGGAAGTGCCTAATTTCGCGTTTTATGGAGGAAGTAAACAAGCAACGACGAAATTTTATTTCTCTTTCTAAGCCTGAATATGGTCCCTTGAAATTCAGCTTCAGGAGGGTTGGCCTACACTTGACAAAGTAAGTGGTTAGGAATAATCGCTATAAAGACTGAAAGAACGCAAATTCACTTTTTAAAAGACGTTCTTGTCGCAGTCGCGTCGTTGGATCTTAAAGACCCTAATAACTCTTAAAGAGCACTCATGTATCGTTTTCCTCACCTAATTCATGTTTTTTTTTGCCGTTACGAAAAAGGTCTGTTGACAGCTGTGTTGAACTTTGTAAACGAGAAGGTAAAGCTTGTTTACAGGATTAATACTCGCCTTGCCTTTCAAACTTCTAAAACAACAATTTACAATTAACAGGCCACAAACTTCCGAATTAAAGTTCATATCCAAATTTCAATTATTGTTTCTTTGGAAGAACTTTGACAAATATATGATCTTTTATACTCTACCCTGAAGCAAGTGAAACAGAACTCATAAATGCGCGTTGTGCCGTTCGCGATAGCCTAATTAGGTCAAATGTCTTGAAACAGCACCCACACTAAAATATGGACCGGTCAACAGCTGCATCACTGTACTCAGCGTTTGAATCATGAAGATATTTCAATGTTATGCTTCTTAAAACACCTTTAGCTGTAATAAAAGCCGTAAAAATTGTGAAGAATCAAGATGGCGGTCTCTAAGTACCCTTGTTTGACCTTAAGCTGTGTCATTAACGGTTAGATGCCAAAATCTCATTGGTTCCTGCGTATCAACTCATAGTACCTTCAGCCTTATTGGCCCCTGCAACAAACATCCGAACATGCAAAGCTACAAAGATATGTAAGCTCAAACCACTGACATATGAGCTACTAAATTAAAATAACTTTAAAAGGTGGACGAGCGGGCTCAACCTCTCTCCTAGATTCAAACCTTTTTGAAGAGGGGTGAGAGGAGAGAGCTTTAAAAAAAGCCCAGGTGGTACTCCCTTATAAAAGCCATATAGGTATATGTCGTCCATGATTTGAGCCGTTAATCAAATCGTACTTTTTAATGATTTCCTTTCTGATTTTGTTGAGATCACTTGGTGTGTATATACTAAAACTAATATTCTTTTCAATCTCGATGACTAGTGGCTTTAGGAATATTTACCGCGATTTCAAAGAATAATTGTTAATTATATTCGGAATCATCCTCGATGGCCCAGGGTGATGAGTGAGTTGGGTCTGGAAAAAAGGCGCGGCGAAAGTATTAAAGCATGGGCGCCCACTGTGACTACCCCTGGGTCTCCGAGAACGATTTGAAACAAAAAAAACTAAAATATGCTATTTTAAAGAATTTTTTGAAAATTAATTCTTGATAAAAATATGTCTCAAAATGGCTACCGATAAAGTTTTCCACTCCATATTTACTCAACACAGCTTGCAACATAAATCAAAGTCAGAATCAAGTATCGATCTCATGTTGTGAAACAAGCGTTACTTTGAAACCAAGAACGCAGAACAAAAACTGAGTGCGAAAACTACATAGAATGGCTAAACATTTGACGTAATCGTATCAAGCATGAGACGCGCAGTGTTTCATCAGCAGATGAAACACAGAGCCAAGTGAGGCGAACGCGGTATTTTGCGTGAATCGCGAGACGGGTTTAAGAGAAAAATTAAAATAAAGCGCCTGTTACCAGTCCATTGTTCTGGCTCTTCCCATGTTCACCAAATGAACGTCGCGCTCCAGTTGGTTAATCGATGACGCGTTGCTCTAGCGAGATTCTGGCATGTTTGTCTGGAACAAAATGACAGTGACGCAGTCATGTTTTTTTGACGATGCTGATGACAAAGCTCTTCGTTTACTTGGAAATGTTCCAGAAATAAAGGGAAAACAAAAGAAATGTTCAAGTGTATTGCTTACTGCCCTTTTTAAAAACACGCGAATTCTGAAGTTCAAAAGCCAACTGACGTTTGCGTTTTTCGCTGCCGTCAATCATTTTAGATATTTTAGCGGAGCTCATAGGAAACACAAGTTTACTTCGACGAGTTCAAAAGGTCATGGTTTGTGATTTGTGATTGGTGTATTTCGATCCGTTTTGTGTGTTTCTGTGTTTCAAGGTTTGTTGCTTGTGATCGTAATTACGATTGAATTCGCGCGTGTTTTTGAAAAGCGCAGTAAGAGGACAGATGTTTTTGAATTGCTTCCAACTGGGTTTGGAAAAAGCCTGATTTACTAACTTTTTGAAATTAAGTGTTGACAGGCCAAACACGACTCATAAGCTCGTTACAAAGTGAAAACGTGACCTTGGAATTTGGACATAAAATAAAGTTTGATTAAGCAAATCTTATTTTTGCTGCACTGCCCTCGTAGTTGTTATTTCTTGTAGTTTATGCTACTGTTGGTGTTTCTGGTAGCCAGAAAAATTGAGTAATGGATCGTCCTTTTGACATCATCGCCGTCAGTCAAAATTTGTGGGCGTATGTTGGCAGAAGAGCCAGAACAATGGACTGGTAATTAACCTCGGTAACAGGCCCTTTATTTTTTTCTTCGTCCCTCGTCTCGCACTTCGCGCAAAATGCCACTTTCGTCTCGCTTGGCTCATAAAGCGCCTGTTATCCAGGCTAATGAAACACTGAGAAGAGAGTTGAAAATAATACGACGCTCAGCGGAGTATTTTTGAAGAACGTAAACTTCGATGTGTTTCATCTGGCGAATACTTGACGTTACTTCTTAAACAAAACGATTTTAGAAGGAGAAATTAAGGATGCAAAAAAATGAGCAGTTTTTCATCTGATTTTCAAACACTCATTAAACATTTCCCTTGTATTTTGATTTCCCTTGTATTTTCTTTATGAATTATAAATGAGTTTAGGAAAGGTCGATACAAAACGGCGCTATTTCCGTATAATTGTTTGTAAAATGTCTATTTTGGGGTTAGAGTACCCTTTCAAGCTTGTAAAACCAGCTTTCGTCAACAGCAACACACACTTAAAGGGGCTCTGTCACAGCTCTCTCGTTCATTCTGTAAATAATGCCAATTGCACGTCCTTACTTTCTACGGAACTTGAGAAATTTCTTTGAATGACAAGGTCACAAATATGTCTCCCAAGCGTTATTTCAAAAGTTGCAAACAATAGCAATGAACTTTGAGAAACTGTTAGACTAACAAGTTGTGGGAACCGTCACCAAATTAAGTGAGGCATGAAAACAACCGCTCAAAACGTTATAGTCGTTAAAAGAAGGTATAAATAACACAACAAATACAAAAAGAAGCACGGGTGAACAAACTTGAAGAAGACTGAAACGGATTACACATTGATTGCACAGCAACCGAGCAGCCTAAAATCAAGTTTCTATTTAAGAGTTTAGGGTAACTGTAACTACAGTAAATGTAGAATTAGACTGTGATTGAATAAAACGTTTATCTATCTATCTAGATACAGTCGAACCTCCATGTCCGACTACCTCTCCAAATCACCCAAATTTTTCCAGTGAAATCAATTACACCAATCTGTAACAGACCTAGTGAGAGTGAGTCTAGAGTGAGTGTTCTTGAAGAAAAAGTTCACCGGGTTGTCTTATTTTCCAGTGTTTTTTCTTTTTAGTTAGCTGTGTATCTCCCACAAAAGCTAAGAAGGGTGGCAGGCCTGACAAATTTACCGGTATGAAACCTTTGAAAACCTTTTACATACTGCTCTAGCGAGAAAAGATTTACACTTTTTTATGCAATTCAAAGTAGACAGACTTCAAATTATAGTAGTTGCTAAAAAATATATCTACGTGTCCTAACTGTTCATCAGTAGGATGCCTAAAATGCGTGCAATTCCACAATTGGTTTCGGCTCCATTACCTGTACCATTTGATTTTTTTGGCAATAGGTAAAAATGTTTTATATTTTTGGTTCTTTTAAACAAATATGAATAACGAAGTTCCTTGGTTTTGTACTGAGAAGTCATAATAGCTAGTGACCTGGAAAGCAAGCAGGATAGCCGGCTAAAAACAAACTATTCGCCACGAATAGGCTAAATTATCACTGGGCAGGTATCTTTTCACTGGGTCTGTTACTGAGGGGTGTTCCATGTGCGACCACCTTTCCAAATCACCGAAATTTTTCCAGTGAAATCACTACAGATGGAACCTCTCAGTCGTAAGCGACAAAGGCTCGACCACTTTTTTGGATGATGGCCTCATTTTTCCATTGTTTTATCCTCCTGTAAGCGACCACTTAAGGCATGGTTTGAGCTCGCTGTATGTACTACTCTACTAAGAGTAAGACTCTTGACTAAGACAGTGACTAAGAGAGAATGCGATGTACTTTTAGTGACAATATGAAAGTACACTTATCGTAACTTAGAAACTGCAGAAACAAAAGCAGTGGCGTATCCAGGGGAGGGGCCCCCCCTTATCTCAGCCCCCCCCCCCACTATCTGAAGGTCTGGTTCCGCCACTGAAATGTACATGTGTTCGAACCTCCAGTCTAGAAAGAGACTCCTTGGGGTTCGGATCTCGCAATTAAGCGACTACCTTCCGTAATGACCACTAAATCTTTGGATTATCCCCTACGGGAGGTGTCACTGCTTTTAGTATTTGATAGAACGGAAATAGAAACATGCACTTAGTCAAAAGCTATCCAACGTCAGTCAGGCCCGGCTAAGCGTAAGCGGTGGGGGAGCATGGGGGGAGGAGGAAGAGGTATAATAAGATGCCAATATTAGTGGAACCTCGACATAACGAAGGGCCAATGGACTACGAAAATCACTTATCATACAGTGTCAACTGTCAACATAAATTCACACATGAAAAATTGTACAAAAGTTCGTGTCCAAATTCCAAACACCAAAAATTCAATTACTCGCATTGCGACGTCAAAATACCGCATACCTGAATTAAAAATACCCCGCATGTGCCAAAACCCCTGGCTGGGCTTAATCATTCGCTTACGTATACCCTTAAATGAACCGGCAAAAAATCAAACGACGTGAATTAACTTGTCCCTAGAGAGACCTTTAATCGTTTTCTTGTCCAAAAGGAGCTACAACCCATCTCTTAAGTCGCTGCTGCCTGCTGACTTCTTCCGCGAAGTTACTCATGTGAAACATTTTCTATTTCAGTCATCCCGTTGATCCACTGAACAGGAACACAAAAGATGACTTTGGGTCTATTTTTCAGCATCGCCTCATTTACCATATTGCTTGTCGTGATGTACTTTCTAATCAAAATCTACTTGGCTCAACCTGCAACATCAGCAACAACCTGCAGCGGGAGGAAACCCTTCTCCTTAGAGGGGGCGAAAAGGGAAAATCAAGAAAAAGTTAACCGAGAACAGAGAGAACTACAAGCGGGGATACCGTGGGACAACGAAGGAGCAGAAAGCACAGGCCCTGTAGAACACGATGAACGCCTGTGTCCGGGAGTAAGTATAAGATTTATTTTAAATCTTTTTTTTTGATCGAGCAGTTTAATAAAGAACGGCACTAATTTTTCCCGCCACCCAAGCATGTTCCAGGCTCTCAAATGCTAGGGAAGACGCGTGAGTGAAAGGCACGCAAAAATGTGAGACATGGGTATAGTATGAACACCTAAGTATCTGATATGTGACTCTCCAATTTAGAGTCAACTGCGCGGCGCGGTTGACTCATCTTTACAGAAAAAACAACCAAAATCACCGTTCTTACGTGTGAACAGAAGCCCTATCCGTTATTAATAGCAAGTGTGAACATAGTCTTAAGCCATAGTCGATTCCGAAGTTGTAGTTTATAACCGTGTAACTTATAACAATTTATAAGGGTGTAGGCCCATGCCTTTGACTCAGGGTTAAAAACTTGCAATGAATTAGTTGTAGACTGCTTGCAGTCCAGCTTTTCTCTTAAAATCCGTCTAGTTCTTGATCTCATCCAGCGCGATTGCAAACCACGATGCTATTATATAGGATCACATATCGCCGCTCGCGTGCTTAGGTTTTGCTTGTAGTAACTTTGCAAAGAAAAATAAGAGACTCCTCGCAGTCTAAATTAGTTGTGGTATGAATATTACATATGATGTATTACTAGCAAAGCAGGGCCGGGTGAAATCGCAACAACCATCTGATAGGTTTTGCGAGCCAAGCAAAATTAAATTTAAAACTCGTTTCTCGGTTTTTCTCTACAACCTTGTCGGAAACCGGCCTATTCAGTTTTAATGTTTGTTTGAAACTGTTTTCTGTTTGTATTTTTCCTAAAATTGACGTTATTGGAATGGTACATTATAAATACGTGTCAACAACTAAGCTCTCAATGACAAACCATAATCACTCTAATCAGTGAAAGAAATTTGTAAGCCTTTTTTTTTTCTGATTTTATTTTCCAATTTTTTTTTTAAATGAAATAATGTAATGTTATTTTTATTTCAGAAGCACCAGGGTGATAGCGGTGGAACTTTATATGGCAAAGATTACGCTAATTAAAAGTAAAGACTGATGAGGATGATGCAGTTTCGTAGCAGATTATTTAACTCGACCTGACGATTGAGAGACAAAGAGACAACACGGGATGTATCGTTTTGTTTTATAAAGTTTTTTTCTTACCGGTTCCGATCTGTGTATCAGCTTGCGTAATTATTTCTCAGGTTTTCGGACCTGCATATCATTCTTCAATTTTGAAATTAATCTCTTTCTGGAGTAGTCTAGTCTATGTAACAAGGAATAGTATTCACCAGTCCCTGTATTCACCCGGAGCCTTCATGACCAAACGCTCCTGTATTCACCTTTCTGTGCCTCAATGCGCTTTCTACGAGGTTTTGGGCAACCGCATTATACAGGAATTCATTTTCACACATCTTTTGGCCACTTGTCAAGAGTGTTTTTTTAGTGGATTTTTGTATCTGGCGTCAGGCACATGTACGTACGTTCCAGCCTAGAACATATAAACATTGGACAGACGCATCTTAAATTTATTTTTCACAAATTGAATGTCTCGGCTGATCGCTGCCTTGTTAGCTCAGTTGGGCCAGAGAGCGCCGTTCTGGTGAGCAGGAGGTCGCAGCCGGCGGTTCAAACCCCGGCCGCGGACCAACATTCAGGGTCTTAAAATAACGTACTGAGAAAGAAAGTGCTGCCTTTGTTATGACGTCTGCAAACTGTTAGACTTTCTAGTCCTCACGGATAAGGACGAAAAACCGTAGGTTCCGTCTCACAGCATTTTCATTAGTATCTGGTTCTTGTGGGACGTAAAAGAACCCACACCAGTGTCCGGTGGTGTGGCTGTAAATAGTGTATGTATATGTTAGTGGGGTCAAATGCACATATATAAGACATGCAAAAATGTAATGGTCGCGTTTATAGGATAAACTGATCCGATGATACAGCTTATAGTTATAATTCTTGTTTCTTTGTTGAACTTGTTACTCGACTTGCTGTATTTGCGATGTTTGCTATACATTTCTGCAAGCAGTTTTCTTTTTTCTTTTTTTTTTTTGCTAAAATTCACTCATTCAGGACACAACAACAATATACAAGAAATTTATAATGCTTTAAAGATAATAGACACTATTCGATTCTAACTAAACTGTTTAAAAAATTAAACGTTTAAAGTGGTAATGTTAAGAAAGCCTATATAGAAGCCGGGGGCTTATAAAATATCAGGAAATATGGGCTTCCTGGCAGTATAGGTTACCCCAGGTGAGTTAACGGTACTGAATGAAAAATGGATTATTTTTTTATAAAAGTAAAGAAAAGAAAAGAAAAACAAAAAAAGAAATAAAGAAAAGGCATGTAGCTCAACAACGAGTATATCTGACTAAGAGAGAAGGCATTTTTTAAGTCTGTTGCCAAACAAACTGGTACTTTCACTGTTGAATTTCACGACTTAGCGATTTGAAAAACTAGGACCTTGAAACCGAATTGAGAATTTTCGAAAATTAGTTCCACAGTGAGGTATATAAAACAGGCTAGAATTTCTTGTATTGTCCAAGATTTGCCAGCAAATTTTTGTAACCCTTGCAATCAAAATCCTTGTTTGTTTTAATTAAATTTATTTTGCTATAATTGCTACCAAGATTCACCAGCAAATTTTTGTTACAGCTTTTTGCAGTCGAAATCCCTATTACTTTTGCCAATTTTGTTATTCTCGCTATACTTGCGATTCACTCCCAGTGCCATACATTTCTGCAAGCAATTTCCTTTAAACCTTTTTTCCTTAAATTGCCTCCGCCCCAGGAGTCGTAATAGCCACCTGTAAACAGTGTATGTATATGTTAGTGGAGTCAAAATCGTGCACATATCTTAGGCCTGGTTCAGACGCCGTACTTTTCATGTGCCGAACGTAACTGAATAAGTTCGACTTTGGAGCGACACTGGCGCGACATCTGATTCAGACGGCGTACCGTGTGTCGAACCTAAGTCAAGTTCGACAAAAGTTCGACAGACTCTGTCGAACTTAACGCTTTTGCCGCACCAAACTGAAACTGCCGTACCAAATTGATTCAGACGCCGCTCTTTTGCCGTACTTAATTCATCAGTTAGGTTCGGCACATGAGTGGAGCGGCGTCTGAACCGGGCCTAAGGCAATAATGTAATGGTCGCGCGTTTATAGGAAAAACTGATCCGATAATACAGTTTGCAATAAAAATCCTTGTTACTTTGTTGAACTTGTAAACCTGTTTACGACCAAGCTAATGAATAATTGCCCCACACATGCATGCCACTTTTCAGACTCGGAACTTCATGAGTACCGGGTACCAAGATCCCTCCTCACCTTATACTGAATTCAGTTTTTCAACCTAGCGACAGAGATGCCAAGCGACATGACAATTACGTCAGTTAGGTAGGTCAAATCACTTAACGCTGCATAGGAACTTTTTAAAAAAATATAACTGAGCCTCTAGTAGTTCCACATTGAGTTATAGCTGGGTCGAGAAGGCAGTGCCGCAAACTTTGGGGTTGTCGAATTCGTATTTTCTATCTTTTTTTGTTGGTCACTTTTTTCCGTACTTCAAAACATTGCAAAGAAATTAGTTTTGTCATCCAGTGTTTTTCCCCATTGGTAAACATCTCAAGCCATCATCTTCTCGTTGTTATAGCTTCTTGTTTTGCTTTGTTATTTACCACTTTCGGTAAATATTTTGTCTTTCTTTTTACAATACCCCACTGAATAGGGACTTGAAGCGGAGATTGTGGATGCGGAGTCCTGGGGCGGAGTACTTAGTCCCTTAAGGGTCTTCTCGCTTTCCAACAGCTAGCAACTCTAAGCAAGGGGCGCCCAAACAATGACTACGGGGTTTCTCGCTCATTTGCGTTCACTATTAGAGGGAAGACGTAATTACTGAAAACCCGCAAGCGTCAAATACTTTCTTGATAAAGTGAAAAACAATAAATGATAGGTTTTTAAAACCAGTGATTGTAAAAAAGAGGAGAAAAGTTGAATTGTTTACTCAAGTCAAACGACAGGTCTTCATACGTTGTAGGATTTGGCGCCACGGCTTGCGAGAGGTCATTTCCAAGCATAAGCAGTGCGTCATTTTTGGGCTATTTTACTTCCTGTCGCCCCGGTAGTTGAGGTCGCCGTAGCGGTTTGCTCAAAGTCCCTAATAAGCCCAATAAGTCACTCGTTCTCCATCATGCTGTCCTTACTCGATCAGTCGATACCGCGAAACGCAAGAAAGAACTCGACCAATATCATGCATCCCAGATGCTTCCGAATCTCTACAAATGGCGCTATACATTTCTAATGTGTTCAGTCAGATTCTAAAGCAATTTTTGCCTTTTCGAATTCAGTATGATTTTCTTGAAATCTTAGATGCTATGCTGATTCAATGCTTGGTCGGTTACACATGGATATACGTGACATCGGATCGTTTTTAGTGCCCTAATATAGTAATTTAATTCCGCTAATCTTTTCCGGAAAGTTCACCAAGTGTGACCATGGTAATTAAGCCCAGCTACAAACAAAGGACCTTAAACAGATATACAGCATACCAAATAAAGCAAACATTTTGCTATATCTATAATAGGAATAGCTGATCGGGCCAAACATTTGGGTTAAACTCAGGAAAAAAATAGTCTGCCGAATAAAATATTGACTTAATAAAGCTGGCTTAGTTCTAATCAAAAGTATAAAAAATGAACATGTTAGTTGTATTTCCAACTTCAAAAACGCAAGCTCCCAACAAGAATCAGCAAGGAGCTGCCAAGGAAATAAAGGAAAAGGTAATTGTTGGCAAAATAGATCAAGAGTACTTTAATTTTCCATCATTATGCTTGAAATGACTGGCTAAGAAATAGTCTTTCTTTTCGTTAATTTCGGCAATATGTCATTAGGTACTTCATCGAGACCTGATTTCAAGCAATTTCCTACCCGCTTGATTTTCTCCACACCGTCCTTCGCGGCTGTATGGTGCGACTGCTTGTGGGAGTAGAATAGAACATTTATTTAGCCCAAACAGGACTAATCAGGGACACTAAATAAACTAGATTAATAAAAAGCTAAAAATAAACCTGCACGTCGAAAATTCTGCAAAAGTGGACATTTTAATACAGTACTGAAACACTACAAAGTTTCCAACAGTTGCTGCTTAAAAAATATAACAAGAAATGTTGAGTTTTCCAATTTTGTTCCTAAAGTAGTTAATTAAGTTTGGCACTCTCGTTGGTTTTTTCTCAGTTTGGACCACGGTTTGCTACAGCCAAGGTTTGCTTTAGCGTGTGACGTTGAAACGTGTATAATAATTGATTTATTTGCAATGCAATTGGAAGTGAGTGCGTGCGTCATAGAAACGAACAGTTTGGAAACGTCAATATCTCAGTGGTACCAGTCCATTCTTGGCTTTATAGGTCTTTATACATATTCTCAAGAACAACTAATTTTATCTTATTTCAGTTTTTGAAAACTCTTTTAAGGCAGCGACTAAAAACCTATCTGCCAAACTGCAGTGTCCTTAAGTCATGATTCTGTCCAAGGAACGAACGAACGCATCAGTCTGTTTACATGATCCACAATGTACGAGATATGCTAAAATAAAAGCCTATCGGTTTTCTTCACCAGGCAGTTCGTTCGTAGCATTTCTGGTTGATCCCAGCCTTATTAAAAGATTCTGATTAATCCACCTACTTTATATGATTTTTAAATTACAAGGGATTTTTAAGAAACACAGGACCGCTGTGTCATGCGGTGATTACATTATGACGTTATACGCTGGGGGTTTCCCCCCGCCTCGTTTTGCGTTGGCTAAATTTAAACACTCGTAACGATATTCTCCTATATTTCAGACACATGTATCTTACTTTGAGAAAAACTAGCGAACTCTTAAAGCCAATCGTAGTGGCATTACAAATAAATTGTGGTGTTGTATTAATTAACCGTGTTTCTGTCGTTGCAACCAATAGTACAGGCTGCGACCAACTTCAGTTCGATTCTTTGCTTCCTGCAAGAAGGATAACGAACTGTTTCGATTGGCATCTCAAATAATGTTTCGATATGCAGTTGTTCTAATCACAAGAACAACAATCAATAAGGGAAACTCTCGTGGGAAAATCCCTCTGCCTCTGAACTTAAACAAACCCTTTAAGTCGCGTACAAGATCGAGCGATGCCGAATGAGGGCGGTTGCAGCAGGGGGCGGAGCGAGGGCTGGTCAGGTATTTCTCATAAAATATTTCGTTGCCTTGTAGATTTTCATAGTAAGTTTAAGTGCTCCCAAACGGAGAGTATAGAGGTCATTGAAGATTTTACCGTGAGTAGAATTTTTATTTCTAACTTGTTTTGTGTAGTGCTAGTTAATATGATCCCTTTTCCAGGGACTGCAACGCTGAAACACCTGTCACATAATGACACTACCGTATACGTATAGGGTATACCATAACAACGAGTTGAATTATACATGGTATAAGCTATAAGCAGTTTTCCAGTCGGCTCTCACATAGGACAGCAGACAGTAATACGTTTCTGAGCAATTGGAATGTTCGTCATCTTGTAATTTTAATATGCGATATGGAGCATCATTGTCGGTGATGGCGGAAATTTGCAGACGAGTCGAGTCACGCTTTACACTTTGTCTCGATTTCTCTTGCTCGACTCAGTCGACTGCACCATGACGAAGGCCGGGAACACATAACTCTTTGAAATGTGGAAATACTAGTTAAAGACGCGACTGTTATCCTGGTACTACGTCATCTCGGCGCTGCGATATCAGCTGAACGAGGATGGCTTGGTTGTCATGTAATCACCAAACTTAAAGGTGATTTTTGTTGAGCCGTAATTAAGGGAAAGGTACTCGGAATTAAAGCTTACAAGGAACCCGGAGACGGCCCGGCCGGAATAGGAGGGGAAATTTATCTCCAATTTGCAAGAATGTGAAATTAGCCTATTTCTCCTTTTTGTTTTGAATATGAATAACGTAGTAGAAAGTGATATAAACTCATGGGCTCCTGAAATGTTTCGCAATATTGCTCTCTAAATATACAAACTATACCCGGTTATGAATTGTGGAAATTTTGGACCCTCACGCTTAAATCGTTTCGTTGCCTGTCATCGTTGACGACCTGTACTGTATTCCTTTTTTGTGGCTTCAACTTGGATCCATCGCAAAACTGGACACAAAATAATACTAAGACGAATAAAGTTTTTCTCCTTGCCACATCAAGAAACTGTATTTTGGGCAATTTCTAGAAGGCTTCATTAGAATTCGTCGTGCCTTCCTCGCCCACAAACGTGGGGAAACCAAAGGAGGAAGGGAGCGAGCCCTTGGTTGCCAGAAGCAAACTGTTTATTATTAGAACCTTTCTCGATACTCGCCCCGTGATCTTTGCCTACATCCTTTTACCCACGCCTTTCGTCATAACCACAAATTGAGCCCCATGAAATAATTCAATCAACACTAAAATAATAATCATTGTGTAATTATATAAATCAGTGAAATTTAAACATTTTGGTCCCACCTAATAAGTCGGAAGGAAATAAATGTTCAATTATTTCCGTAAACTGAATATCTATGAGGGTAAAGCAGGAAAGGGCACACGAAACTGACTTGCAAAATTAAGTGACGATATGTCAGATATGTATTGGATCGAATACAGTGAAAGCTTTCTTACGGACACTCTCGCAATCGGCCCGCTGTACTTATTACGGCCGCCTTTATATCACAAAACTCCGTTTCAACTCTCATACAAACTGACGAAGGCCGGGAACACATAACTCTTTGAAATGTGGAAATACTAGTTAAAGACGCGACTGTTATCCTGGTACTACGTCATCTCGGCGCTGCGATATCAGCTGAACGAGGATGGCTTGGTTGTCATGTAATCACCAAACTTAAAGGTGATTTTTGTTGAGCCGTTATTAAGGGAAAGGTACTCGGAATTAAAGCTTACAAGGAACCCGGAGACGGCCCGGCCGGAATAGGAGGGGAAATTTATCTCCAATTTGCAAGAATGTGAAATTAGCCTATTTCTCCTTTTTGTTTTGAATATGAATAACGTAGTAGAAAGTGATATAAACTCATGGGCTCCTGAAATGTTTCGCAATATTGCTCTCTAAATATACAAACTATACCCGGTTATGAATTGTGGAAATTTTGGACCCTCACGCTTAAATCGTTTCGTTGCCTGTCATCGTTGACGACCTGTACTGTATTCCTTTTTTGTGGCTTCAACTTGGATCCATCGCAAAACTGGACACAAAATAATACTAAGACGAATAATTTTTCTCCTTGCCACATCAAGAAACTGTATTTTGGACAATTTCTAGAAGGCTTCATTAGAATTCGTCGTGCCTTCCTCGCCCACAAACGTGGGGAAACCAAAGGAGGAAGGGAGCGAGCCCTTGGTTGCCAGAAGCAAACTGTTTATTATTAGAACCTTTCTCGATACTCGCCCCGTGATCTTTGCCTACATCCTTTTACCCACGCCTTTCGTCATAACCACAAATTGAGCCCCATGAAATAATTCAATCAATACTAAAATAATAATCATTGTGTAATTATATAAATCAGTGAAATTTAAACATTTTGGTCCCACCTAATAAGTCGGAAGGAAATAAATGTTCAATTATTTCCGTAAACTGAATATCTATGAGGGTAAAGCAGGAAAGGGCACACGAAACTGACTTGCAAAATTAAGTGACGATATGTCAGATATGTATTAGATCGAATACAGTGAAAGCTTTCTTACGGACACTCTCGCAATCGGCCCGCTGTACTTATTACGGCCGCCTTTATATCACAAAACTCCGTTTCAACTCTCATACAAACTCTGTATTTTTACGTTCCCGAAAGCGGACAATTCCCGTTAGCGTCCGGCGCGGACCGTGACTTTCAGAGTTTAAAAGTTAGATTTTAACTTTGTCTTTTAACAGCTCCCGTAGGCGGACACCTGAAATAAAATCTCATTCACCTATGAATATTGTATTTTATATATCGTTCGTCACAATGAATCAGTATAATTATTAGTTTCAGGGTTTTTTCCACATTTTCAAAACTTCACTTGAATTTTATGCCTGTGACTGAATTCGAATTACAACATTTGTCACAACAACAGTTTAACAACCGTATAGCAAAACATAAACAAACATTTTTTTGTATTTCTAATGTTTATAATTTTGTAGTTGGGCAAGCTCCCGTAAGCGACCTGATTTAACCCTGGCCACCGGCTTATGAGAACCTTCTTTTAAGCGGACAGCTTCAGTGACGAACACGCGTGCTGAGGTTGTCCGCTTACGACAGCTTCAATCCCACCACCACCTTGCACTTCCACTGTAGTCTGTTAGTTATTGTAGGTAGCTGACGCACGTAGCTCTGAGAAAGAAGGACGACCGCTCGCGGTCAGGTATTCTTTTATTTATTTATTTTACTTTGACGTAGAACAAACTCCGCTGAATCGACGTCAGCAGTTAGTTCTACTACACCTTACAACCGGCCTCTACGGACTCCATTTTCATTTTCGTCTGCGGACTCTGTCATGTACGTCATACATATCTTTTTAGTTAATAACATAATTAGTTTCGGAAACTGGTCGCAGCAATTTACTAACAATTGTTTTGCATCACTGACTAATAACAAACACATCACTGACACATTACGTCATTTATATCTTTTTAGTTAATAACATATTTAATTAGTTTAAGAAACTGGTCAGCAATTTACCAACCGAACAATTTTGTATCACTGACTAACATACGTCTAGGGAGTGAACTTACAACAAACACAGAGGAATTTTAACTAAAAGCATTCGTAATCACGGCCTAAACTACCTAAACTACTGTCAGTGTGTGATCCACTTATAACATGCATTGGCGTAGCCTACGAAAACATCCGACGTAATCTGACTATTACTCCGTACGGTCCGTGGCGCAGGCAAAAGACTACTACGCACATATATTAACTTACTCTATTCACAGTATTCTTTTCGTTAGTCGATCACTAATTGAGATTTGCCATTTGGCGTCTATATTGTTAGTAACGGTTTCATGGGCAAGGTAAATTCACTCTAAACAACGGAGTAAATAGATGTCTGAGTGATTTTAGTTGAAACCGTGAAATAGGTTGTAGACTACTACACACTATTATGCACCAATTCCATTGTCTTCTTTTGTTTACTTGTAGCTATTTGGCATTAGTTTTTAGTATATCTGTTTCTCGGGTTGAGTAAAATCACTCTATTGCTGAACCAAATTTTCTGAAATATTTACAGCCAAAACGTAAGCCTGCGTTGCGGACAATAATGGATAATTATGGATAATTTTGACTTGCTCGTCATCTCTCAAATATGGGCCTGCATGTTAAGGGAGTTAAATCATTACATCAAAAATTGCAACAGATAAAGAGCTTTAAAAATGCACCATAGGCATGATAAATGGCGAGATTTTGCTGAATTCGATTCTTGCTTCTTGTTAGAAGAGGTGCATCAGGCCTTCTGCCAAGAATCACAAAATTTTCGATCACCTATTTTCACGACTGGCACCAACAAGTTGCGCCATACAATAGAGGTTAGTTGTTATTCGGTCTTCCATTGTAACAATTGTAGCCAATTTATTTCAAATGTTTCAACTGTGTTTTCTTTATAAAGCGGCCTTTCCTTTAGTAGGAACTCTGCCTTGAATTTCTACTCAAGTGCGCCATGCTTTTATCATGCGGAATTGCCTTAGCTTCGGTGGATCGAAATACAGTGATGCTTTTAGTACCAAACTTAACTGAAAACATAACATAAGGATGCAAGAGTGGTGTATTTTGCATTAGAGCCAGTAGCAAAAATCATTTATCAATAGTTCCAGACTATAATGAATAAAAGTACTACATTATATAGCCCAAAGTAATACCCGACCAGTTTTCCACAGTTACCCTAATCCGAGGTTCTTACATAAATGATAATTTGCACAAATTTAGGCTATTTATATTCTCTGTACAAAACAATTTATAGTTAATAAGAGAATGTTAATGCTAGCTATTTAAGTCAGCCTGTTCCTTAAACAATATCTGCATGCCAAAAATAAGTAGTTAAGTAAAAATGGCTATACAAAGAAGAATTAAGGATGATCACATGTTGACTTATTTGCCTATATGCGCTGGGTTAGATTTTAGAAACTGATGAGAGCCTGTTGAAATTCCAGGCTTAACAGGTTCTTGAAAAGAGGGGTCAAACTGGGAAATTTAGCTTTTCAACTGCTGGTTGCATGACACTTGTGCTCAACGTTGCTAATACGAGGGCGTTCACATTAAAGCAAGGATACGTTAAAAAATACTATTACTTAATGATAAAAATACAAAAATAGCAGAACACAATAACATCCAGTACATTTGTTCCTTTCTATTATCATTTATCTTTCTTTAGCCTCATTATGCCCGGATACAATTTATCTGCAACGGACCGATCAGTAATGTAATGTCATGTGATGTAATGTAAGCGAATCGCCTTTAGTTAGTAATAGCAGAGAGTTAGGCAGAGGAGAAGAATTTTTGCCCAGAGGGTTAACTTGACCACGACTTGGAATTTTCAAGTGAAGTCTTGCATGAAAAGAGTGAGTTGCATACAACCTTTTTCAGGGATTTTAACTGTTTTCTGGCTTTTTCACAGACTGGTCAATAAATCCTTCCACAGGTTTTTTCATGTTCTACTTAATTCTTTTTCTAATTTCCCGTTTTTTTTCTAAGACACAAGTTAGAAACATTTAAGAGAGGGTCCTCTCTTGGGAAAAATTCATCGACACTACCAGAAAAAGAGTTTCAAAATTAGTAAACCTATCTAAGATACTCACTTTTAACTGACTAGCAGAACAAAAGAACAACAATCTTATTTTGGAGAAAGTCGACTTTTTAAGTGTGCGCGGCAATCATTCTTAGTTTAGGTTTAAATTTATTCTTTTTTCTTTTTCGTAACAACAAAACTTTGGCAGCAGTGTTTTTTAACCGATGCATCAAAAAGGAGGTGAATCACGAATTTTATCAAAATTTAAACACCGAATCCGCCACCAAATTGAGTGAAACAAAAATGACTGCACAAAAACTTATTAATAAAAGAAAGTCTAAATATAAGAACAAATACAAAGGAGACACAGATGGACAAACTTGGAAAGGATTGAAACAGGGATTGCAATCGTGGTTTTTGAATTTACGTGTTAGCCTAGCAGTTTTTCGAAGTTTATTGTAAGTTATGGTTTGTAACGTTTGATAGGCTTGGGAGACACATTGTTGGACACGAAGCTGTGGTTTTCATGAAGTCATTTTCGAAATGACCCAGACGGGCGTGACAGAGCCCCTTCAATCTCTTTGGTGACGTAGTTGGGTTAGGCTGGTTTGAAAATAAGTTTTAAATTGGTACTTGAGAGTTGACAACACATATTAAAGTCATAGCAATAAAATGTACTTAAGAATTTCTACTTGAGCATTGAACATTTTGTCACGTCTTTTCCAAAATTTTTAAGTGTAGACAATTGAAAATTTTCAGTGAACTTGCTTGTCTACTCTTGAAGAAGACGGGTACCTGCCTCGCTACAAATATTCCAATCTCGATAGTAAAACGCGCAAAGATATAGCGTCGAAGGGGCTTTCCGAAACATAACTAGACATAACGAGAGGAAAGAGAACAACTTGCTGTAAAAGGCCTTTTTTGCATAGTGACGTAATTCAGTAAAATTTCAAAATAAGAATGTTTCCTTCTTCTAAAATTTCAGTTTCAAGACATGTCACAAATTTCGATTGCTTGAACTTAAAAAAAATTGTGGTGCTGGTGAGAACGGCAGAGCTTTTTAAGCTCTTTTTCTTCGACTTGATATCCGTCGCGGTTTTCCTGGACTAAGTAATCTTGTGCCACACAGTAAGGCGGGTAGGTAAACGTCAGCAAAAGTAACATGCCTCCAAAGTAAAAAAAAAGAAAAACAGAGATAATCTTTGTCTAATTGTGTTGTTGCTATAACTCAGGTATTTGTTTAAGTGACCCTATGTTATGTCCTTTGTAATCGGCAAATAGTTGATCTGCCGGCTGGACACAGTTTATTACAACAATTAACTTGACCAATTTTGCTTGTTCTTCGATTTGGTTTTTCCAGTAACTTCAACATGTTATGTTGTTTGTTTCTTTTCTGCATCTACTTTTAGGCCTACAATGCCTGGATACGAGTTATCTTCGGCGGACCGATCAGTTATCGACAAAAAGAATTTATGTCCTAAATGTGAGGGACTCCTTAGAGAAGCTGTACAAACAATAGCGTGTGGACATAGATACTGCAAAACATGCGTGGAAACGATTCTTTGGTAAGTACGTCAGGTCCTTGGTATAGGGACTTCAAGCAACGACTACGATACGGAAGTTTCTGGTACGGTGACCGGAAGTAATTTTTCCCCCCACGCGTCAATGCCTCTCGACAGCAGTGCAAAGTTGTTGATTTGCTAATTAAACCTGATCAGATCTAACCGTACCACGCTCCCCGAATACGTTGGAGATCATGGTGGGCCGTAGTGTGAAGTACATATTCATTTAGCTGCATTTTCATGCTTAGTGCTCCAGTGCTTAAAACAGAATTGCACGACTTACGCATTTTATAATTTTTTTTGTTATCCTTGGTAACTTTTGAAGGCTTAGTTTCGATTATAATCCCCAAATTCGGTGTCAGGCACGACATCCAATTCGCAAGTGAAAAATACAGCCATAAATACAGAAAATAACAAAATATAGTAGACGGTTAAGAGGATACACTTCAGGACTTTAGTAAGTGTTGTGAGTAACCGAGGGCTGATAAAACACAAGGAAACCTTGAAAACTTTTGCACAACTTGCATAATACATTTCTTTGCCGCCAGGGGTTACTACACGACTTCAACTTCAGGAGAGTTCGTCTACATTTGAAAAGTAAACGAGCTGGAATGATCGCGATAAAGACTCAGAAAGTAATGTGAATTCAATTTTTAAGCGTCGTTTTCCCCGCTATCGCAGTCGTGGTATCTGTAACTCGCTACTTGAGGCATATTTGACGCCTACCTGGAAAAAAATTACTTCCGGTTACCGTACTATACGCTCCGGCAGTCATTGCTTAAAATTCCTAATTGTCTTAGGCAGTTGAAATATGCTACTTCCTAACGTAAGTAGATTTAAATACTGTAGATTAATATGACTGATATAATGCGCATAATTACAAATGTTGTAGACTGCGTGGCTAATGTAGAGCTGATAAATGGTAATTATACTTCAAGCCCAGGTTATTCAAAAGGTGCATAATGCTATCCAGTGGATAAATCACTTTCCAGTGGAGAAAGCAATTTAGTTTCTTTAATACTTATCTACTGGATGGTGATCTATCCGGTGGATAGCGCTATCCAACGTTTGATGAACTTGGGCCAGGTGAAAATGAATTTACTACTGAACAGTTGACTGGCCAACCAAAAATCGAATAAATACCCGATAATTAGGTGTTCTTCGTATTACTGGTTGATACACTGTGATCCCTGTCCCTACTAAATTTATAGGCAAGAAGTTGGAAAGTGTATCATCGATGGATCAGATATTCATAGAGAACAGGTAATTGCCTTTTTTTTCGATCATGAGATTTGTCCTTACTGAAAGATCCTGAATACATACTACGACGGTCTGAAACAAGGCACACTTCCGTTTTAGTTTAGCCTGGATAACAGGCACTTTATGAGGCAAGCGAGGCGAAAGTGGCATTTCTTATGCGGGTTTTTTAATTACTCTGAGTACGTATAAAGTGTTTTCACTCACGTGGTCAGCATCTATGCAAATTTATTGGAACAAAAGAAAGCGTTTGCATAAAATGAAAGGAGTTCAACTCCCACAGGCCTGGTTTGGGACATCAACACCCACCAACATGGCCGCCGTTTCATTGTTTGGCCGCCGTGACGTCATGTGAAAACACTCTATATATTAACCGCGCGCTACCCGGTTATCATGCTGCATCCTCATCCCCATTTCGATCCATTTAGATTAGCTCAGTCGGAAGAGCGCTGGAATTCTGAGCGGGAGGAATCGTCAGATCATGCCTCAGTTGGGGTAATCACGTCACTTGGCTGTGACATCCTTCTCTCTCAGGAGACGCAGTACCACTCTCTTGTTCGAAAAGAATAGGGGAAGTCTCTCCGTTGATGTGGTCCACCTCCACCTCTACCATCACATCACTCCAGTCGCCATATATATCAGACATAAAGCTCATAAATGGACCGAAAGCGGACGTCAGTGGTGCCATTTTACCGCTGACGTCCTATTGCATTGTTAATAGAGAGATTCAAAATCACGTTTACCGCAAACGGCAAAACGCCAATTTGAACAACGTGACCATTGACCATTTCTCATTTTCTAATTTAAGAAATTTTCAACTTGAATCTGAGGTTTAAGGTTTGTCGTTAACTTGCTTCTAATCCCTCTCTAATATATCACCTAAAGAGGAAATATAATGTTGTCTTATCCGTCACCTTCGAAATTATTTGCCAACCTTTTCGTTATTTTACTCTGCATGGGTCAAGTAGTAGATGACATTTTCGTGACTAATATAGGGTTCGTACCCTTGTTTGAACAAAAAATTCAAGGATTTCCAAGGACACATTCAGTGCCGGAAAAAAGAGCCTTGAGTCTTTATCCGGAAGGTCTTTTTGTGTTTGCTTTTTTTCTTTAATTTGGAATTCTACTTAAACTATAAGGTTAGCATTGAAATTCAAGGACTTTCCAGAACCGACTGCAATTTTCAAGGGCTTTCAAGGCCTTGAATTTTTATTTTAAAATTCAAGGACTTTCAAAGTGCGTGCAAACCATGTTAATATTATGATAGAAATTCTTTGTTTCGTATCACTCTGCAGGTATTTTTGGACCGCTTTGTCGAGCGTGAAATACAGTCACTGCTGGTCCATTGCATTCATCAAGAAGAAGGATGTGATTGGAAAGACGAGCTTAGAAAACGAGAGGTATTAAACAACTAAACTTCAATATGATGTTTAAAGTGAGTCAAGATGTATACCCACTTTGAGCCCCACTGACAAGAGGGGTCCCAGTGGGGTTAATCTGTAGCCGTGAAACCCTGAAAAGTAGTCACTCGTGAGGCAAAAAAAGCATGTATAATAAAACGTTTTTACCGTACACCTTGTGATAAAAGTGCCAAGATCGCTTTAAAAGATTCCCTGTCTTGTCTTGGGGCTATTGATTCTATTATGGTACTAAACAGACCACCCATCTTAACCATAGGCTTTACTGTGATACCCGTGCTTGTATCAGCTGGATTATCTACGAAATATTTAGAGATGTAGATATAATAAACGCGATAAAGTGTTTTTCAATTAGGCCAAAGTAGTTTAGGGCGCACGATTTACTCCGTGTTTTGGCGCAGGAATCTTATCCGCGCGTGTAAGAACATTATCGGAGTAATGAGGCAATCTTCAATTTGGCCAAAGAAGTATAGGGCGCATGATTTAATCCTTGTTTTGGAACAGGAGTCTTATCATCGTGGGTCAGAATTATCGAAATAAAGCGATTTCAAATTTATCCCAAGTAGTATAGTTCTTTTTCAACATGCTAATGAAGTCTCAGCAAATACTGTAAATAACAGAAAACAAAACAAAATTACTTGTAATCTTGTGCGTCTTTCTTTTGTCGGTATTGGCAACAAAACATTTCCTCTGAGTTCCAGATAATATTTTTTTCTGGTTTTGCTATGATCCTAGCTGGGACGTTGCCGATTCTACAATACAATCTTCGCGTATTGTTTTAAATTATCGTTACTATTATCTCGTCCATTATTGTCATAATTGTCAATTACGTGTTCTCGTGTGTTAGGATCACGAGGCTGTGTGTGAGTACGTTCAAGTTCCATGCGTGCATTCAGGATGCGGTGAACTGGTGACTAGAGCAAACCTGGTAGAGCATCTTGAGAAGTGGTGTCAATTCAGAATGGAAAAATGTGACTACTGCCAAACTCTTATTGAGTTTGCATTTTTGGAGGTAAGAATAACTCTACTGAAATCGGTTGTTTACCCTTAATTGGTCGTTATTTGGAACAGGATCCTGAAGTAATTAAATACTCAACGTACTTGTACACCTTCCTTTACAACAAAAAGTTCTGATGCTCACTGACTCTTTGGAAATTTTTTCATGCCTCTAACCTCCTTCGGTCTCAAATCGTCAGAAATCGGTGGTAGTAAAAGGTCTCATAAATATAAGATCTTTTAACCTAAATTAATGGTCTCCATTTAAAACCATAATAGCCTGGAGAGTATGCTCATAGCGATCTCTCGCTCGATGACTAATACATAATTCATTGTGCACAGGAACACCAAGAATCTCAGTGTCCCTCCGTCCCTGTGACTTGTACAGAATGTGGGAGAAAGGACATACCTCGTTCTCAGGTGAGTTATGCTCCAAGAGGTTTCCTTCTACCTGGTGTTCTGTTTGTACACAATCCTCGGAATAATGATTCCAGATTTAAATTTGATCTGCAACGGACGCGTAAATGTGTAAACGGGTTCTTAACAGCTAGCTCCTCAACAGTAACACTGGAATAATACGTTTGAGACGTGATGTTGGCTCCTATCTTTCTTACTCAGATGCGTGCCCACATTGATCTGGTAAATGGAGACTGTGAGGAATTGCAATCAAGTTGTCCATGGACACAAATTGGATGCCCTGAGACTAAGGTATGCAAATACTTGAGATTACTTTAGTTAGGAGGGGATCGCGCATTAAATGGATCAACGTTGAAAAAACAATTACACTGATAGTTTTTTGCGTGAATGGTTACCACACTTAAGGAGATGCCACGACTTTGCCTTGCCAGAGGGATATCAGCCTGGTTGTTTATAAGGAATGGTGTGGGTTGGGTGGGTTTGTGGGGGTTATACGTCAGTGGTAGATCTGATATGCTTTTGTCTACTAGAGTAAACTCATATTGAAGGGTCCTTAGATTGTGCAGGTAAGAGAAGAAAAGAAGTCTCCGGAATGCTCAATACTGAGTCGTGATCGAAGCTAGCTATGACCCACTTTTGGATCCACTTGAAGTTTGACTGCATGCCCCAAGTCAGCAATCACTCGGACATTTCTAGAAGGGCTGCGTGTTTATTAATTAGTTTCTAAGGATTAATACACTATGTCGTTTTCGTTTTTTTTAAGACTATGAAGCTGCAGGAACGAAGAATGCATGAAGAAGAAAATTCTTCCGGTCACTTGATGCTCCTGTTTCACACAGTAATGCAGCTTTTCTCGATGGTTGGGAAGACCATGCGGGAGTCTGGTCTCGTGTCAATGAATGGCGTAAATCTACCAAAACAGAAAGATTTGGAACGCTATGCTAAACAAGTTGAGAATACACTGAAAGAGAATGAAGAACTCAAATCAAAGCTGGCTCAACAAGAAGAAAGAATAAGTCAACTGGAAAGTTCGAGAAAGAACAGGTCAAACTCAGCATCGGCATTTGATTTAACGTTTGCCAAGGAGCTCTTACAGAAGATAACTACCGAAGAAGGAAAGACGGCAAATCTCGAGCTTTTGCTTGTTGAAGGAAACAGATCAAATGAAGAACTACAAAGAAAGGTATCTACCGTAGCCAGGCAACAGGAGTCTTCGAATGGAACAACTGATCGGCTACAACGACAGTTCGAGTCCATGAGTCACTCACTAGCACTGCGTAATGTTATGCTGACAGATTTGGACGAATACGTGAAGCAGCAGGAAGTCTCCAGTCACGATGGAATCTTGCTTTGGAAAATCACTGAGTTCGCTAAAAAACGGCAAGACGCCGTGTCCGGGCATCAGACGTCATTTTACAGCCCTTGCTTCTTTACCAGTCGCTATGGATACAAGATGTGCGCGCGCATCTACTTGAATGGTGATGGTATTGGAAGAGGGACACAGATCTCGGTATTCTTTGTTGTCATGCGAGGTGAATACGATGCGTTACCCGCTGGCCTTTCAGACAGAAGGTTACGTTCATGCTGCTGGATCAGAATAACGTAGAACACGTGATCGATTCCTTCAGACCTGACCCAAACAGCTCATCCTTCCAGAGACCAAGAAGAGAAACTAACATCGCTAGTGGATGCCCTACATTCTGTCCCTTGTCGGAGTTAAACGATCATGCCTACGTCCGAGACGATACTATGTTTCTGAAGGTCATAGTCGATACGACAGATTTATAACACCGATTTCAGAAGCCTGCTCCAATGTTTCAGATCATCCAAGCATCACTGAACAAAGCGAGAGCGAGAAAAACGGCACGAGACTCAGGATAGAGAAGGCCTAGGCGGGTTAAAGTTGATGCTAACACGGGTTCAAATGAGCGCAACGTTTCAATCTCGCTCCAAGGATCCTCTCTTGATAGCACCTTCCCTTAATTAGTTTCGGTTTCAGAAAAAAATAAGCAGGTTTTCAGAAAGAATATTTTTACGAACAAACGAGAACGAAACAAAAAAAAATTGCTAAAAAGAAGAAACATATATGCAGAAGTTGATAATGACTTGTAATAACCGAATTAATAGTAAACTATGAGACGGTATAGGCAACTTTGGATTTGAAACGAATTGGAGACCTTTTTTGTACAATTTGGAGATTTACATCATGAGTGGACAAACAACTTGAAAGTCATGTTTACAGTGACCTATGGCAATCGAGTCGTGTATGTTCACCGCGAAAAGTATGTTTATATATTTAATCTGTTAGACTATATATAGAAGGCGTAATTATTAGAGGGGGTTTTACTCCGAGTGCTCCGGTTTCCCCCTGTTAGTTCAAATCATATTTTTATGGAAGTGCGATGAAAAACAAAAGGAAAAAGTTAATTATTTGATATTGAAACTGAACGTGTCCTAGAAAGAAATCAGGAGACTCGATGAACTGAAAAACACAGTAAAACTTGGATGCCAGAAGCATGCAATGAAAACTAAGACCATAGTATTAATCATTATAAAATTATCCCGCCTTTGTGATATCCCGTTTAACAGGATGTAAACAGATCCAACTCACCAGCCCATGTTACAGTCATGTGGTCTCAAATGATATGGCAATTATTTTTCCTCATAGGTAGTGTTGTATGAAGAATTTTTAAATAATGTAAATTATGCTATTTCTTTCAAAAAATACTATAGTTAACGGACGAACACTAAGAAATGAAAAAACATGCTGAAGTTGACAGAGACATGTAATATCCCAGCAATGAAATATGAGACAGTATAGGCAACTTCGGAGTTTAATCACGATTTAGACGTTTAAGTAATGATCCGGGTAAGGTGGATAGCAATTTCTTTTGTTATGCGGCAACGGTGCTTTCCCCGCATAGGAATGTTCTCATTTTTACACAGAGAATGCATAAATCTACATGAAGGCCGTCTACGCAATAAAATGCATTTATACTCCACTTTGAAAGGGTGTTTTTTTTGTGTGTGTTAAAAGATTTTGACCAATCACTAGAGTTGAAAACAATAGCCAAGAAAAGTTTACAATTTTACATGTTCCCCACATAGGATTTCTTCAAACTGAGACCAGATTTTGTTACATGGATGGTTGGAAAGTAAGGATGAATATATGTACTGCTTTATGAAGTTTTGTTAACTTTTGCTGTTTAAGCCAATCAGAAGTAAGTACAGACAATAGAAAAGTTAGCACCTTTTTTGCATTCCAACATGTTCATTGCCGTTGTTGCTATCGTTCTTATCTGGACCGTTTCTTAACTGGAGACACAACTTGTGAAGTCATAGCTGCAATGAGTTATGGTAGTCGAGTCGTGTATGTTCACCTAGATGAGTTAGTATATTTATTTTATCAATTTAACTTGTAAGTGCTACTTACGTTTGTGAGCCTGTGAAGGAGGAGAGAAGCGACGACCGGAAATGCGTCTGTTGTTCGCAGGTTATAAGTAAAACTGCGGGGATGAGAAAAACGGCCCGAAATGTCACGTTTGAATGGATTTTTGATATAACAAAAATCTTTTCTTAACTGAGAAAGGAATATTGGATAGATGGTAAAAATAAACTAATTGTAATTGCGAGATTTTTGTTTTATTAAAACAAGTCATGCGAGGCCCGGGGTCTAAGTTACTCTGCAATGTAAACATAACTAACGGATTGAAGAACTTTTTAAAAATTAAAATGATATTTATAGAGAAATACTCTTACTTGCTATACTAGTTCAAAGGTTGTTGTTTTGGCAAAAATAAGATACTAAAATAGACTGTAGGGAAATTTGTCTACAAAAATGGAGAATCAATTTTCACGGTTCTGATTCTCACAAAAACACTTTAATGATAATTCAATGTGTTTTAATATGGCAATATTGTGACCATGACATCAAGATGTTGTACATAGTAGATGTTCAAGTAGAGCAGCTGTTTGTTTAATACAGTGTATGTCACATAAAGTCCGACCGAAATCCTGCCCTGGCATCTGAGCATGATGGTACCAGGAATAAAGGTTATAGCACTTATCAAAAATTTAGGAATAAAATGAAGACATGAAGTAAATATTTTAACGAAGTAAACCAAACTGAAAGACACACTTTCCGAAAAAATGGTTGACTTGTGAAGAAAATAACTATCCGAGTTTCAGTAAATCTTAGCCGGAAGCTCACTCTGACTAGAAACCAAGAGTTTCATTAACTTGATATTGTTTGAAATCACAAAAGTTAGCGGATTTAAATGGTTTAATCCTACTTTGTTCTTAATACGTACATTATCATTGGAAAATGTATGATAGGAAATTAAAGAAAAAGAAAATGATAAGAATAAATTAGGCACGGTCACTACACTGAGGACGAAAGAATGAAGCAAAAAACACCTTTACAGAGGCCTTTTATGTACTCAACTGTACATGTCTAATTTAATCCACACCTATTTAACTTTTTTCTTTTTTTTTTGTTTAGACTTTTTGACAACGTTAGAGCAATTAGGTTTATATTGTCACTGGTAAAATACCACAACTGTTTTATTACAATCTTTCTAAAGGAGAAAACAGGAAAGACGTATCGATACAAACACTACTTGCAGTCAAGACATGCTCATACATCCTTCTTTTTATGTTAAGCTGCATGCTGCTCCTCCTCATTAAATATCAGTCCCCAAGAAGAAACTGACGAGAGCCGGCCTTTATTCAAGGTGTTTCGATACAGTTTTTCAGAGGCCAATGACCGATATTTTTCAATCGCCTTAAACGTGTTTTTTTCCTTGTCCGATAGCGATAAAATTTTCACATATGATTGACTATACATTGAAATTTGTCAAAATGTAGGTTTTAGTAAAACCGATATCGTCCGCATTAATTTGGAAAAATTAAATTAGCATAACGTCAAAACAGGGAATGTTGTAGCGCGGATTTTTGACCGGTTCATAGGAAAGGTTTGTCTTGAAATTTCAAGGTGTTGCAGTGAATCAATCTTAATGAAAGTTTCAGATGTTATTATATACATTATGAAGATTATGTTCAGACATTTTTAAAACAAATCGTTCAAGTCGTTTCAGAGAGACACAAAAAAGCGCTTAAAGTCCAAATTTTGAATGAAGTTGCACTTAGACAGGTGGTGAGAAAACGGGTTAGTTTTTTTAAAAAAGATCGCAAGAACGAAAATACACCAAAATTAAGCAGCATTCTGACGCTACTTAAGAATAATTTCAGTCATTTATAACGTTTTTATTAAATAATCTATCACGCTATTGAAAATTTAATATAAAATATATTTTCTTTTTAGTCGAATTCAAACATACAGAATTTTTTACTTCTTTCGGAGGTTTTTTGCTAAACACCAAACTTCCAAACTTCCTAGTGTTGGGTTTTCAGTAGCTGGTCTAGATGGCGTAGAATTAGGCGTTTATCAATTTCAAAATTTTTTCTTTATTGTTGTCATAATAATAAATCATTGGTGAAAATGTTATAGCGACCAGACAAGGATAAAATCACTTTTAAAGCGATTGTATAATATCGGTATGGCCTCTGAAAAACTATATCGAAACACCTTAAGGTCAATCATAAAAAGAATTAATAAATCCTTTACTTACTCCGAGACACCGTCGTTCATCATGTTGCACTGGGAGACGTCGACGCTCGAACCGTCTTGGTCTTTCTTCTTCTGCACTGTTCCTTCGATCCGCTTCAAGTTCTCTCTGTCCTCTGTTTAAACTTTGTTGTTCTTCCCTTGTCGCGTTCTCTAAGAGGAAGGCTCTGTGCTCACGGCAGGTTGCTGTAAGAGCCAAGTACATTTTGAAAACACAGAGCAGTACGATCAGCATCACGATAAATAAGGCGGCGCCATAAACGTGCTCCAACATCACTGCTATGTCTGCTATGTTCCGGAGGTCAGTAAAGCAGCTGGATGAATGAGATATAAACTTGCTCGCGAAACTTGGCTTGTTTTATTAGTACTTGAGACACCAAAGTGATTCAAAGGAACCATGCCGTGACTAAGACGTAAACAAAATCCCAAGGCAAGTGCACAATGCCTGCAGCTGAATACATGATAATTGGTACTCGACAAAAGCTATCTCGTTGTGAACAACGTGCTCTTTAGCTGTGGTTGGCAGTTGGAAGAAACTTTTGAATGGAATTACAAAACTAGTCCTGCCAGTTAAATATCGCATTTATGCTAGTATTAAACCCATTCTTGAGTGACTGTGTTTCTGTTTGGGAAGTTGTAATGCAGGATTATTGAATGAGATTTATGAAGTTCAAAAACGATGTGCGCTTATTAGATGCGCCTTTTCAGGCTAGAACCCTGCCGCCGATATTTGTGTGGCATCTGTATTGAAAGAAGACCATTTCCGTTCAAAAAAACCTGGATGGATGTGGACCGGATTATACTTCCCTGAGAAAGTAAGTCATGATATTGACAAGGTCGCGGTTGTTTTATCGCCTTTCTATTCCACGTACCAATAGCATTTGGATGCAGTTAAACTGTGGAATTATGTCAGTAACAATGATGTAGACTGCTCTTCTGGCCCAAGTTGTCCCCCAGTTGATTTACTCCTGCGTAAATCCACGCCTAAGAGCTTTAAAATAGACAGAACTTTTTTACGCTTTTTAAATAACTTGATACGTCAGTTGATACGTTGCGGTACCAGCTTCAATCCTCATAATACACAAATTAGAAGACACGTCCGTTATGCGATCTTGTGAAGCCTGATGAACATAGCTCTTTTTTCTAAACATAGCAAGAACATAACAAGATAACGTTGAGACAAGAGCGTAGCGTCCATATACGCACATACTCCCGTGCGTACAGCTGAAATCTGGAAAAAAAAATTATTTCCTGAAAGCATTTTTATCATTAAATCGGCACGATTGATAAATCTTTCGCTTTATATTGTTGTCTTTGTCCGTCTGAAGGGTGAAGGTCTCGTCACTGTTTAACAGCTTTCTACCTTTTTTCCGAAAAACTGTACCTTACCGATAACACTTAAGCGAGTAGTTATAATAACCTGCCCTCTGACCTAACTTAAATCTCATCATGATCATGTTTCTCCCATCTCACTCGATTATTCACTTAAATAAAAATTAATTCATTTCTCCCAGCCGCATTCACTTCTCAACTTCTCTTCACCTCGTCTCGTCTCGTCTCAACTTCGTTTCGCCTCGCCTCATCTCACGGCGCTTCGTTTCGAAATGATCTGCTTACTGGGAAATAATTTAATTTTTATCGCACCAAATAATCTTAGTTCGCTGGGGAATAATCATGATGATTTTTAAGTTGAGTCAGAAGTCAGGTTTTTATAACTACTCAGTAAATTTGTGTTAATTTATCTTTTAGGGCAGAAAAATAAAATTGATGTTTATGGTTATATTTCAGCTTAATTTGAAATACCTACGTGAGAAAATTACAAACCTTTTGCGGGTAGTAGTATAAACAAATAATAGCATACTTTGTACGTGATATTTGACATAAATAACACTCGTGATATTTCAAAATTGTCTCAAATTTTACTCGCCTGACCGCTCGTGAAATTACGTATAACTATTTCGAAATATCCCTCTGGTATTAATGCCAAATATCACTACAAATCATGCTATTACGTATACTAACCCCCGGGTTAACACGATACACATCAATGTCCGTAGATCAAGCACTATCAACATGACAACAAATCTCCAGAGTTTCATCATGGTACATGTAGAAAATGAGGCCATCCAGTCCTATAGGCTAGGGATGAAAGAGAGAAAGTAAGCGTAAAATACCAACGTACAACGTAGCTTGTGTCGTAGCCAGTCTAAATTCCCGCCGGACTAATTTAAAGTGCTCTGCCTGGGTCTCGATTGACAAGTCCGGCTACAACGCGAGCTATACCAACACCGCCGAGCAGGTGAATGTTTTTGAAGAACTGGGTAGCCTGCGTAGCAAGCGTTTCCAATCGAGTTATTGCGCGAAAGTTAGAGCGGGAGCAAAAAAAAACAAAAACAAAAACAAAAACAAAAAAAATCAACCCTGCCGGTTAAATATCTCATAATTTTATCAAATGCCGCTTTTCAGGCCAGAACCCTGCAGCTGTTATTTCTGGAACATGGTTGCCTGGCTACCCATCAATCAAATCTGTGAAGACCATATCAGTTGTTCAGGGGCTGATATGATACAAGGTCCGGTTGTTTTATCGCCTTCCTATTCCACGTATCAATAGCATTTGAATGCAGTTAAACTGTTGAGTCATGTCTGTGACAATGATTGAATTTGCTCTTTCCATGTAAAGAAATTCAAAAGAAATTACTTTGATTTAATCATACATAAATTCACGCCTATGAGTTTTAGAATTGAGAGAACGTCTTATAGCTTTTTAAATAACTTGATATTTTGCGGCACAAACTTCGATCCTCGGTACTTCACAAGTTTGAACACACGCCCTGTTATGATCTCGTGTTAAAGCCTGTTGAACAAAGCTCTTTTCTAAACATAGCAAGAACAGAACAAGATAACAATGAGATACGATTTTATTTCTAAACTTTTCCATCTGAGTTTCTTGGACTTACTTGCTTTTAGCTTAACCGCCGCCCGGTTAGCTCAATGGGATAAGCGGCGCCGGTCTGCTGAGCGGCCGGCCGTAGGTTCAAACCCCGGCCGGACCAACACTCAGGGTCTTTAAATAACTGAGGAGAAAGTGCAGCCTTTGTTATAACATTTGCAAACGGTTAGACTTTCTAGTCTTCTCGGATAAGGACGATAAACCGTAGGCCCCGTCCCACAAGCCCTGGCACATCTAATAAAATATGTAGGACGTTAAAGAACGCACACACTCTTCGTAAAAGAGTAGGGCACGTAGTGCCCGGTGTAGTGGTCTATCTTACTTTCACACTCAAGTACGGGGGCATCCTCACTCATTCCTTAATTACTTGAAAACTGCACCTTAATCTCCTAAGGGGAGTGGATAATATGATATTTACATTTACATTTTACATTTATTCGTTTTTTATTCATACAGCTTCGTCCGGTCCATAAAACCGGTGAAAGCAATCAAATGGATTGTGTGAGCTTGACCTAAACCTTGGCATGGTCGAGTGGGTCATGTGCAAATGCCATCAGCCGTTATTTCCTTATAAAGCTTAAAGCAAGATCCGCCGATCGAGAAAGGTGCCGTGTGACATGCCGTCAGGGATGGTTAAAAAATTACAACCGGTAAAACCGGCCCAAATAAAGCAGTGTCCCAGAATTTTTAGCTTAAATATGGTTACAGACCCCGATAGCACCGGTAATGAAGATCAAGCCTTGAAAGCGATTGATCAAGCTTTCAGCCGGTATTACAAGGTATAAATAAAAGTGAGCATTTGTCCTCTCTTATAATTAAAAAGTTCTGAAACTCTACCGTGTGAATCAAGATAAAGAGGACAACTGTCAAGGGAAAATAAGAGAAAGGTACGGTCAGTGTTTAAGAAGTCGTCTTCAAGCATTTTTTTTGTTAACAAACCTCTTGTCCAGACGATCAAATGTTTAAGGTAAAAGTAACGCAAAACAACCACATTTTACGTCTAAAACTCGTGACAGTAAATCAACGGATAGACTTGAGTTCGACGGTGCACTCATGCCCTTCCAAGTTCTCTCTCAATGCTCTGGTTTAAGAAAGGCGGTGTTCGTCACTGCCGGGCCGCTGTCATGGAAGAAAGGTTGATACACAGAGATGCCACACTAGATCGACAAGAATGGATCGAGTGATTACTAGAAGGAGATTCGTTACTTTTTTGGATTAGGTGCCATGCGACCAGAAGGAATAATTGTATGCAATTGTAAGTTTTACATATGAGCACTTGTTGGTCCTTGAATTCTGCAGTTATATCTAGCAATTTTGAAAGAATTACGAGAAAATCATAAGGTCGATGCAAAACCTCCTTGTGGGTTCACGCTGTCCCAGTTTTCCTTTCTTCTTATACGTAGTTTTCCGCGCACGATCTTTTGAATATATTTCTCCCACCCCACAACGTTTATTAAAAACATAGCCGGAGCCGCCACAATTTCGTACTTTCTAGGTTATTTACCCGAGGTTCGGGGAATCCCCTATCAGCAGCTGCCGTATTAATTAAACTGATGTTATCCCCACCTCCAATACAGATTATGTGTTACTACGCATTTACTAACTAATATCGGTGCTAAGTCCTCGCTGAAAGCAAATAGGGAAAGCGCTGAAACTGGCAATTTCAAAGTATTTGGTCGAACAGACTCATCTGACTCATACCTGTTACCAGATCAAGTTTAACTGTTTTACTAAGCAGATTTCTGTTAAACTCATCCGCCACGCTTGTAAGATGGCCTTCTGCACGTTCTCAATGTCCTCTCCCTCCCGTCGGCTGGCATTCTCACTGCTTCGAGACCTTCTCAGAACTCAAGCACCAAGTCACGTGCTTGCTGAAACCAGCTAGATCTCTCTTAATATTTACTTATATATAACATTGTTACGTTTAGATTCTTCATTTGAATTTGCAATTTTACCAGATCAGGCACAAAATACATAACATCATGCTTTTAAAAGCAATAATCTAACAGTAGCACAGTCTCGCAAGGCTAAGACGTAACATTACATGTAACAGTAAGTAGAACTTATTATTTTAAAAATATATTTCAGGACCGGTTCCCGCAAGTAATCACGTTAGGTCATGGAGCTTTAAAATAGACGTAAGAGCGTATTGGTACTGGTACATTTATTTATTGACATCGGAATTCATTGTTTCTTTAGGTATAAGAACTCATTATTCTTTGTGAATGATAAAAAATCAAGTTTAGAAAGTCCGGTTCTATTGGAGCGATCCCGGTTTTTCCGGAAGTTCACGCTGGCCGATACACTGAATGTTGCGCAACGCTGCATGACGAAATTTCTCATCAAGCATTTCATTTATTTATTTTGCATCTGTGGTAGCAACTTTGCTGGGATTCTTCATTCGTTAGGACCCATATACATTATTGATTGCATCCGTCGATGCAACGAATTAGCGGACAAGCGTGACAGCAAAGAAAAAAGTTATTGGTTATATGCAAATGTAGTGTAGCTGCACAATTAAACCGACTGCTAAAAACCAGTAAATGTAAAAAGGAATTTTGATCAGCACTGTTATAGCTTGTTTCGAAGCGTTCCTTCTGGGTATTCCGGTTTATAAGCCCCTCCGTTTATAAGCCTCCTAAAACCCCTTACGCAAATGTATCCCAGAGCTTACAACAGGGGCACCGAACGATGATTTCCTCCTAAATGCGTTGAAAACAGGTTTTAGGCAACTCCAGAGTACTTCCAGCTCTCTAGAAACACATATCATTCTAAGCATCGCTATTAAATTTGTAACTGTTCGGTCATCCTAGGGGACTTTGAGTATTTTCGAAATTACAAGGGCTTCAGTATTATTTTCCCGAAACGGCAACGGCAACTTCAAAAAGTAATAGGATTAGTTAACAAAACAACAACTTTGCACGTACATCACGAATTTTTGGACATTTCTTTGCCGTCCCTGCACGACGTCGACTTGAAATGACCAAATTTTAAGTTTTTTTGAGGACGGTAACAGCAAGGTGATAAATTCTAACATCTCTTTCTGAACTCGGGCGTGCCAACCCCCAGTGGACAAAGGAATTTTAAGTTTTCTTAATATATTCTTATCCAGCGGATGGTGATTTATCTGGTGGATAGCGCTACCCAACGTTTGAACAACTGGGGCCAGGAGCGCCGTTTCTCGAAGGGTCCTGTAACTTTCCTGGCCCAAAAGCAAACTTTGAAATCAAAACCTGTTGAATAGTATCACAGTACCTAACTCACAAACCGTTCAGTTTTTGCTTCGTTGACTCATAGTTTCGGCATGCAAACCGACAAGACTGCTTTTGGGGCGCGAAAAGATATCGGAACTTTCAAAAAACGGAAGCCATGCCAGGTGATAATAAATTTACTACAGTTAACTAGCAAATGATAATGTGATACATTCCAGGTAATTACAATGTAAATATTCTCTTATTACTGGTTGATACACACTGATCCCTGTCCCTAATACATTTGCAGGCAAGAAGTTGGAAAGTGCATCATCGATGGATCAGATATTCATAGAGAACAGGTTTGCCTTTTTATCGATAGTGAAATTTGGCGTTAGTGAAATCTTCTAAATACATACTACGGCGGTCTGAAACATGACACAGCCCCGTTTTAGTCTGCGTACCTTTAACCGCTCGCCACCCAGTTGCGATGCTGCATCCTCATTCCACCCTCAACCCGCCCCACCCCATTTCGATACTTTAACTTTTCTTTAGCTCAGTTGGAAGAGCGCTGAAATTCTAAGCGGGACGCCCCGGACTAAAATTCTGAGCGGGAGGCCCTAGGCTCAAACCCTGGCGGGACCAAGAACCAAAGGTCTTTAAACAATTGTAAGACCATGTCTCGGTTTGGGTGATCGCGTCTTTGGCCGGTGACATCCTTCTTTCTCAAGTTAATTCGAAGGGGACGCAAAACCACACTCAGTGTTCGAAAAGAGCAGAGGAAGTCTCTCTGTTGTTGTCGTCCACCTCTACCGTCATATCACTAGCCACATATATCATACAAAAAGCTCATAAATGGACCGATAGCGGACGTCAGTGGTGCCATTTTACGCTGACGTCCTATTATACTGTTAATATAGAGTCATTTACCGCAAACGGCAAAACGTCAATTTGAACCACGTGACCAAGATTTTGTCATTTACTGTTCAACATATCTACTTATAAAAAAGTAGTTTTATGTCACGTTCATGCGCAAAAAGTGATTTGGACAATTTTTATCTTCTTATTTTCTAATTTGAAAAATTTTCAACTTGAATCTGAGGTTTACGGTTTGTCGTAAATGTGATTCTAATCCCTGTAGCTGTAATAAATCACCTAAAGAGGACTCATTAGGGCCATTTGTACGAGGAAAAAATAAGACGTGTCTTACATAAGACGCGTCTTAAATAAGACGCGAACTGTACCATTTATACAAGCATGTCTTATCTAAGACGAGAACAGCTCGTATAAATGGTTCGCGTCTTATTTCTGTTTTTGACTCGTTTTCATGTGAACGTTGTCCGTAGCAACGGCAATCCAACGTGGCGCGCCAAAAATTAACGCACGCGTACTATGCGTTCGCGTCTTATGTAAGACACGAAGGTCATTTATTCGAAGTTTTTCTCGTCTTAGCTAAGACGCGTCTTATCTAAGAACTGTTGTTAATGACTGTTCTAAAATAAGACGCGTCTTAGCTAAGCCGCGTCTTATTTTAGACGAAATGTGCCGTTTATACGGAAAGTTCGCGTCTTATTTAAGAAGCGTCTTATTTTTCCTCGTATAAATGGCCCTAATATGTTGTCTTATCCGTAAACTTCGACGTTATGTGTCATCCTTTTCGTTTACTCCGCATTGGTCAATCAGTAACTATTATTTTCCCGTAGCAATACTTTGTTTCGTATCACTCTGCAGGTATTTTTGGACCGCTTTGTCGAGCGTGAGATACAGTCACTGTTGGTCCATTGCATTCATCAAGACGAAGGATGTGATTGGAAAGACGAGCTTAGAAAACGAGAGGTAACACCTAAGCTTCTATATGATGTTCAAATAAGTCATGATGTATACCCACTTCCAGCCCTACTGAGAAGGGCGGTCCCAGTCGGGTTAATCTGTAGCCGTGAAACACTGAAAAGCGGTGACTCGTCAGGCAAAAATATATTGAAACATTTTCACCGTACACCTTGTCATCTTGTCATGAAAGTGCCAAGGTCGCTTTATCAGATTTTTTGTCTTGTCTTGGGTTTATTGATTCTATTATGGTGCTAAACAGACCACCCATCTCAACCATCGGCTTTACTGTTCAGATAGACCCTCTGTGATGCCCATGCTTGTATCAGCTGGATTATCTACGAAATACGTAGAGATGTAAAATATAATAGACGAGATAAAGTGGTTTTTAATTAGGTCAAAGTAGTATAGGGCGCAAGATTTACCTATGTGTATTATCCGCGCGTAAACTTAAGAACGTTACTGGAGGAAAGTAATCTTCAATTTACTCAAAGAAGTATATGGCGAATTATTTAATCCTTGGTTTGGAGCAGAAACCTTATCAACGTGTGTCAGAATATTATCGGAATAAAGCGATTTTCAATTTGGCTTAAGTACATTTAGTATAGTCCTTTTTCAACACGCTAATGAAGTCTCAGCCAATACAAAACAAAATTACTTTAATCGCGCGCGTCTTTCTTTTCTCGGTATTGGCAACAAAACATTTTCTCTGAGTTTTAGCTTATATATTTTTTGGTTTTACAATGATCCTAGATGGAAAGTTGCTGGTTCTACAATACAATTCTACGCGTATTGTTTTAAATTATCGTTATTATTATCTCGTCCATTATTGTCACAATTGTCAATTACCTGTTCTCGTGTGCTAGGATCACGAGGCTGTGTGTGAGTACGTTCAAGTTCCATGCGTGCATTCAGGATGCGGTGAACTGGTGACTAGATCAAGCCTAGTGGAGCATCTTGAGAAGTCGTGTCAATTCAGAATGGAAAAATGTGACCACTGCCAAACTCTTGTTGAGTTTGCATTTTTGGAGGTAAGAATAACTCTACTGAAATCGGCTGTTTATCTTTAAGTTGTCCTCATTTGGAACAGGATCCTGAAGTAATTTATATTTAACGTACTTTTACATCTTACTTTACAACAATAAATTTCTGACGCTGATTGACTCTTTGGAAATTTCTTCATGTCTCTAAGCTCCTACCGTCTTAAATCGTCAGAAATCGGTGCTAATAAAAGGTCTCATAAATATAAGATCTTTTCACTCAAATTAATGGTCTTCATTTAAAACCATAGTAACCTGGTTGTTCAGAGCGATCTCTAGCTTCATGACTAATACATAATTCATTGTGCACAGGATCACCAAGAATCTCAGTGTCCCTCCGTTCCTGTGACTTGCACAGAATGTGGGAGAAAGGACATACGTCGTTCTCAGGTGAGTTATGCTCCAAGAGGTTTTCTTCTTCCTGGTGCTGTGTTTTTACACACTCCTTGAAATAATGATTCTAGATTCAAATTTGATATGCAACGCACGCTTAAATGTGTAAACGGGTTCTTAACAGCTAGCCCCTAGACAGTAACACTGGAATAATACGTTTGAGACTTTACGTTGGCTTCTATCTTTCTCACTCAGATGTGTGCCCATATTGATCCGGTAAATGGAGACTGTGAAGAAATACAATCAAGTTGTCCATGGACGCAAATTGGATGCCCTGAGACTAAGGTATGCAAATACCTGACATTACTTCAGTTAGGAGGGGATCGCTCATTAAATGGACCAACGTTGAAAAAAAAATGACGCTGATAGTTTTTTGCGTGAATGGTCACCACACTTAAGGAGTTGCCAGTACTTTGCCTTGCCAGAGGAATATCATACGTCATACGTCAGTGGGACATTTGACATGCTTTTTTGTCTAGTACGGTAAACTCCTACTGAAAGGTCCTTAGATTGTGCAGGTAAGAGAAGAAAAGAAGTCTCCGGAATGCCCAATACTAAGTCGTGATCAAAGGTTCCTAAGAACCACTTTTGAATCCGCTTGAAGTTTGACTGCATGCTCCAAGTCAGCAATCACTCGGACATTTCTAGAAGGGCTGCGTGTTTATTAAAGTTTCTAGGCATTAATACACTATGTCGTTTTCGTTTTGTTTAGACTATGAAGCTTCAGGAACGAAGAATGCATAAAGAGGAAAATGCTTCCGGTCACTTGATGCTCTTATTTCAGACCATAATGCAGCTCTTCTCAATGGTTGGGAAGACCATGCGGGAATCTGGACACGTGTCAATGAATGGCGTAAATTTACCAAAACAGAAAGATTTGGAACGCTATGCTAAACAAGTTGAGAATACACTGAAAGAAAATGAAGAACTAAAATCAAAACTGGCACAACAAGAAGAAAGAATAAGGCAACTGGAAAGTTCTAGACAGAATAGCTCAAACTCAGCAACAGCATTTGATTCAACGCTCGCCAAAGAGCTTTTACAAAGAATAACTACAGAAGAAGGAAAGACGGCCAATCTCGAACTTTTGCTCGTTGAAGGAAACAGATTAAATGAAGAACTACAGAAAAAAGTGACTACCGTAGCCAGGCAACAGGAGTGTTCGAATGGAACAACCGATCGACTACAGAGACAGTTCGAGTCCATGAGTCACTCTCTAGCACTTCGTAATGTTATGCTGACAGATTTGGACGAATATGTGAGGCAGCAGGAAGTATCCAGCCACGATGGAATCTTGAATTGGAAAATCACCGAGTTCGCTAAGAAGCGGGAAGACGCCGTCTCCGGGCAACAGACGTCATTTTATAGCCCGTGCTTCTTTACCAGTCGCTATGGATACAAGATGTGCGCGCGCATCTACTTGAATGGTGATGGTATTGGAAGAGGGACACACATCTCGGTATTCTTTGTTGTCATGCGTGGTGAGTACGATGCGTTACTCCGCTGGCCATTCAGACAGAAGGTTACGTTCATGCTGCTGGATCAGAATAACGTAGAACACGTGATCGATTCCTTCAGACCTGACCCGAACAGCTCATCCTTCCAGAGACCAAGAAGAGAAACAAACATCGCTAGTGGGTGCCCTACATTCTGTCCCTTGTCGGAGTTCAACGATCATGCCTACGTCCGAGACGATACTATGTTTCTGAAGGTCATAGTCGATACGACGGATTTATAACATCAAGAGAGAATGACCTAGCTCATTCTCTCTAGGCAATACCGGTTTCAGAAATATTTCCAGGTTTTCAGACTTTTGAGGCAGCGAAGCAAGCAGGAGATTGAGGAGAGAAAGGACAGAAAACGCGGGAAACGATCAATCTCGAACTGGCGTGCATTCTTCTGTTTAGGACATTGTCTACGGATATAGTCGGGTAGTCTCGCCTATGATGTTCAAACACAGATAGTTTTTATATGGGTGTCATCTCATCATTAAGGTTTTTAAAAATTTATTACGTATTTTTTAGAAAAAAATTGCGAACAAATAAGAAGGAAACAGGAAAAAAATTAAGAAATAGAAGAAACATGCTGAAGTTGACAATGACATGTTCAGTAATAACCGAATTAATAATGAGCTATGAGGCGGTATATGCAACTTTGGATTTGAAACGATTTGGAGACTTTTTTTTACAAATTGAAGGCTTACATCATGAGTGGACAAGCAACTTGAAAGTCATGCTTACAGTGAGCTATGGAAATCGAGTCGTGTATGTTCACCGAGAAAAGAATATTTATATATTTAATCTGTTATACTACATATAGAAGGCATAATTATTAGAGGGGATTTTACTCCGGGAGCTCCGATTTCCTCCTTTTAGTTCAAATCATGTCTTTATGGAATTGCTACCGATAAAAAAGAAAAGGAAAAAGTTTAAATTATTTGATATTCAAACTGGACTTGTCCTAGTAATAAATGAAGAGACTCGATGAAACGAAAAACACAGTGAAACTTGGATGCCAGAGGCATGCAATGGAACTAAGACCATGCTATTATTATTTATTTAACAATTATTCCTCGAGCCCGAATGGGCTCTGAGTCAATAGAATGGGCTTATGACTCAGAGGCCATGAGAGCGAGAGAAATAATTGTTTTAGTAAAATCCAACTAGTTGGTCAAAAATATCGAGACAAATTGCAACTTTAACTAACAAAACAAGTTTCAGCCGCCATTGTTCTGGTTTTCAAAGCCGGCGCTTTTCGCTACTAGTGGGCTATAACATATGGCCTAGTAGTAGCTCAACCAATCAGCACGCAGCATTGATAATAAACCACTAGTTCGATTTTACGAATATAAAATCATCCCGTCTTTGTGATATCCTGCTTAACAGGCTGTAAACAGATCCAACTCACCAGCCCATGTTACAGTCGTGTGGTCTCAAATGATTATGTTTCCTCATAGGTAGTGTTATATGTAGAAATTTTTAAATAATATATGGTATTTTTTGCAAAAAGTACTATAGTTAAAGGACGAACACTAAGAAATGAAAAAACATGCGGAAGTTGACAGAGACATGTAATATCCCAACAATGAAATATAGACAGTATAGGCAACGCGGAATTTAATCACGATTTAGGCGTTTAAGTGCATGGACACACAACTTGTGAAGTCATAGCTGCAATGAGTTATGGTAGTCGAGTCGTGTATGTTCACCTAGATGAGTTAGCATATTTTATTTTATTAAACTTGTAACCCGGACTTGTAAGTGCTACTTAAGTTTGTAATTTAACAGAATTCATTAAGTAAAACTGTGGGGATGAGAAAAACGACACGAAATGGGGTCACGTTTGAATGGATTTTTGATATAACAAAAAGCTTTTCTTAACTGAGAAAGGAATATTGGATCGATGGTAAGAATAAACTAATTGTAATTGTGAGATTTTGTTTATTACAACAAGTCATGCGAGGCCGGGTCTAGTCTGCGAACAGCAGACGCATTTCCGGTCGTCGCTTCTCTCGCTCCGCTATTTTTCGGAGGGAGAGAAGCGACGACCGGAAATGCGTCTGCTGTTCGCAGGCTAGGCCGGGCTAAGTTGCTCTGCGATGTAAACATGACTAACGGATTGAACAACTTTTTCAAAATTAAAATGATTATTATAGAGAAATACTCTTGCTATACTAGTTCAAAAGTCGTTGTTTTAGCAAAAATAAAATACTAAAATAGACCATACCGAAATTTATCTACAAAACTGGAAAATCAAATTTCACCGTTCTGAATTTCTCACAGAAACACTACTGTGTTGATAATTCAATTTCATATGGCAATATTGTGACCATGACATCATCATATAAGCACTCCCAGAAGATGTTGTACATAGCAGATGTTCCAGTAGAACAGCTGTTTGATTTAATAATACGTCACATAAAGTCCGTTCGAAATCCTGCCCTGGCATCTGAGCATGATGGCACCTGGAATAAAGATTTGAAGCACTTATTAAAAAGTTAGGAATAAGATGAAGACATGAAGTAAACTATTTTAAAAAAGTAAAACAAAATGAAAGACACGTTTTCCGAAAATATGGTTGACTTGTGAAGAAAATACCCATCCGAGTTTCAGTAAATCTTAGCCGGAAGTTCACTCTGACTATAAACCAAGAGTTTTATTAACTTGATATTGCTTGAATGGCAAACGTTATCAGATTTAATTCAGTTTAATTCAGTCTTGCTCTGGTGCATGGAGCGTATGAAAAACCATCTTCCGCAGTTGCTTAGTCTCTGAACAAGAGCAAGCCTAACCTGCCATTTTTCGGTCTTGGCTCCAATAGCAGAGTACCAGAAACACGAACTTTGACGGAACTGTATTCAGAGTTTTTCCTTAACTTATCGAATCAGAAAGAAACTATCGGCCAGATATAAAGGGGTAGATAACATACTTTTGACAAAACAGTAGCAAGGTGCGCACTGGAAACACTTTTGCTGCTGAAAATGAGCCTAAACAAACTTCTCGTTAATTTTATTTCGTTAAGAACTATTTAACCGAAAGGTTTACTTGGAAAAATATTGGAAATGGTTTATAATTTATGAAATCGTGTTGGCATTTTTCTTTTTTTGTTTGTTTGTTTCTTTTTTTGCTCTAAATAGACTTTCGTCTCCTGTATAAATCTCTCCAAAAAGAACTTAGAAAACATTGCAGCAAAGATAATGAAAAAAGTCCTTGATCTCAAAAGACAAAACAAATGCAAGCGTTTGCTGTCTTGTTTATTGAACACAGATATGCAAAGGCTTTGCTTTCTGTGGCATTACTGAAAAACCCTGCCCTTCTTAACACCCCCCCCAAAAAAAACGACTTAAAAGGGGGGGCTTCCCCAAAAAAAATGGACGGAAGGGGGGTCACGCGAAATATTTTAGTTCATGTAGAGTTGACAAGATGTTTTATTACTAAATAAAACTACATATACAGAAACAAGCAAAAGGTATATAAATGTATCAAAAACTTTTGTTCTGCGTTTACATTACAGCGTTCAGTTCCACGACAACAATTCTCAAAGCTAGGAAACTATCATTAAAAGATTTTTTATCAGGTTAGTGCTGTGCAACGTCTCTCTGCTCATGTTCCTCTCCGTCATCATTGCCAAGCTCTTCCTCATCGCTCGTGCTGCTGCTAGAGTCGCTTTCGTCGTTTTCAGTCATAGCATACTCTTCAGGGTACATGAAGCAGTACACGTTATCTCTAACCTCCGACTTGAGGTCTGTGATAATTCTGCTTCCTGCGGCGTTGCTGAAATGGTTTCCTTGCAAGAGCTGGGCAATGTATGCCGTTTCTCGATCAAAAAGCAATTCGGAAACTTTCTCAACGTCGATGCACCCTTCAGGGACGGCAAGGCAAGGAGGATACAGAAGACATTTCGGAAGATCATTATTAAGCGGGTTTCCGACACAAATACTATACACTCATTGAACGTTGTTTTCAAACCTTTTCTTTTTTCTTGCATTCGATTTTCGACGGTTTTCTTTTTGTCTTCTTCCCTTGCTGATGTCTCTATGTAGGCCCTTGAAAATGCTACGAAAACTGTCTTTACTTTCTTCTAGTGTCTCTGTATCCCGCGTTACCTTTTGCACCTTAGCCTCTCGACGCACTTGACCTGCTTTACATTGAAGTAGTGAGCAAATTCTTCTCCTTGCTTCAAGATAAGTCTATTAGACTGGAAAAGCGTAGAATCATGTTCTTTCAAGGCTTTCACTACGCTTTTCAGTTTTCCAAGCATACTTTGGTGCTCTTTAATCGAAGAGTTCAATCTCCTGCCATCACTGGGCTTAAGCTGATATCCTGGCTTGAGAAATTCACATGCTCTTTTCGAGCAGCCGTCTGCATTTTGGTCGGCAACCTCTTTCGATTGCAAAAGATCAAATTGCCGCGATCTTTCGGCAGTGAACCTATTCTTGAAAGACTGGTCGCTTTCGCCATTCTTTCTCATTTTGATTGTTTTTTTGCAAGGAACCAATCAAACCGCATCATTTTAGATCCTCCAAACAAACCAGGGAGGATCATAAACGGTTACCAAATCAAGCAATACGGACTGGTTCAGAATTCACCTAAACCATCCCACCACATAGCAACTGATGAGAATCGTAAGATTCGAAATCGCCGGTCTTGCTTGTAAACTTATATTTAACTGCAGACATTATGTAGTTGCACAAAGAAGCCAGTCAACTGATTGGTAAAAAAACAACATGCTAATGGTATTGAAAAATATCGAGCTTTAAAATACTCTCCTCTGATATTAAAACTACCAGTCACATTTACAAAGCGATTGAGTTTCAAAGCGACATTCAAAGGACACAGCATCATAATGTATTTAAATCACGCGTCTACTAAAGACGTGATAAATACACAAAACCAGTGTCAGATGTGGATATATTTAAAGACTACGTGCTGGTCTACGTGCTGTCAGCTGAACATTGTTCTCTGAGATCGCGTAAACCTAAACTTTACGGAAATATTAAAAGCAGATACCCTAAGATTACAGCAGCTATGGAAAAATTATTATATTTTTGAGTAGACAAATCTCATAAACGGGCTACAAATTCAACAGGAATACGCGCCAACTGAATAAATTGTCTGCTGTACATTTTAAAGGTTCTGCTCAATTAACACAATTTTCCCTTGCTGAACATAAACTGTACCGAGCCGTATCTTGGTCCACTATACAGAAGCTATCGTTTAAATTTCAAACTGTAAGATCCCTGAAAGAGTTCACCTCAATGGAGCAATATGTAAAAGGTTTTCAAAGGTTTTACGCAGGTGAAGATGTGCGGCCTGTCACCTCTTGCAAGTTTTTAATTCCATCAACTCTGGGGGTGAAGATGTCATCCTTGCCTTTATCGATGACGAGGAAGAAGTTGAGAGGCCAGCAACGACACGCTCTGGAAGATCCATAAACGGAAGATCGGAAATTGACTTTTTGACTTTGAAAAATAGTGAAGAAGTACCTTAGAATGGACAGAATTTATTTTTTGAGTTAACAGAAGTGGCTGCTACATCTGTGGAATGAGTTGTCAACAGCTTTACATTGAAGAGAAAATACAAATCATATTGTACACTGAAAAATATGCATGTGAGGTTTAATTACGATAATGTCTCTTTTGAAAGGAGGGGGGCCACCCCCAAAAGATGACCGTCTTTGGGGGGCGGGGGGGGGACATGAGAAAAAATGAGGACTGAGTGGGCGGGGCCATGGTAATTCGTAATGGGGGTTCAAAAAATTCCACCAGCCTCCCCTATCTCGTAAAAAATGAACGGTCCCTAATGCAACATTTCAAAGGATTAAATTTTTTAAGCTGAAATTTATTTGAATTTCCTTAAACATTTTTAAAAAGAATAAATACGTAATAGAAATCAATATCGGCGCTTATTTATTGTTTGAAAGTATACCGAAAGAACAATATTTTTTATATTGAAGTCAACGGATCGCTGCATGACTTTCCACGAGATTTACTCTCAAATTTGTTAATTTCTTTACTTAATTATCGAAAATACTGGTTTTTCAGTATACTGCACAGTCCTTTTCTAAAGTGTTTTTATTCGATAGCTATCGCGGGTTCAGTCGTTTGATTAGACCTTCGTGATTACATTGTGTTCGAATACTAGGAATGAAGGAAGGGGGAGAGCTTCATCATTAAACGTTCACTTTATATTTTACTGTATTTGAATGGCAATCAACTAGTAATAACAAAAGGTTGCAAAGTGCGGGTGACAAAGATTGAAGGTCGAAATTAATTACCCTTTTGCTCCGACGCTTTGCTTTGCGCAAGTTTCACGTGATAGTCGGTCAAAACACACGCCCTGATCAGATCACCAGTGATAGAAGGTCCAATCACGAGTGATCAAATTGCGTTCTTTGCTTTCCATTCATTGTTAGTGGAAGTCCAAACGAATCCTGGCTACGGACATGCGACGCATGCTTAATAACAGCCTGGAGATTAAGATTGCGGGCTCCTCTTGTCGCCCGCAATTAAGGTGTGGGACAAGGAAAGTTACATAGTAAAATTCTATTAAATGCATTTAATTTATCAGGCGTTTTCCACTGAGTATACTTATTATGCATGTATTTCGTTTTGTCCATATTTGAACTCTCTAGTACTGATGCCCGTTTTGGATTAAGAGTTGTATATAAACTTCTTTTAAACTTCACAAATTAGGAAATTTGTGATGCAGGAGTGTTAATGGATTCGTTCTTTGCGTCCTGCTTCCGAAATAAGTGGCATCGAACGCACTTTACTAAATTTTTGTATATCAGTAGTCAATTCGGAATTTGCAAGGAAGAACCAAAGCACAACCGTTTTAAAGATTTTGAGACTAGAGGGAGGAAGTTTTCAAATTTTAGTCCCTTTATAAAATCTACTTGCGGTGGACTGAGTGTTCAAGAAATTCTTTAAGACTGAACGGGCCATCTTGCTCGATTACCACATTTGGTTAAAAGACAAGTGACGGTCAAGTGTTTTTTTTCAGTGCGCCTTGCTAGTGGTATTAAGAGGGTCTGGATGGGGTTAAGTGACAACTGACAAATGGCCAAAATTTTAACTGACAAATGACATTTCATTGGGTTTTACTGACAACTGACGAAGGACCTGATTGTCCCTTATTTTCTATAAAACCCGTTTTAAAGCCTTAAATAGCATTGTGATCAAATGTGCGTCTTTTGGGGGTAATCATAGCAGCAAGACACTTAAGTGTCATATTTCGTTAATGATTTACTGTAATAAGCATGTCATGTTACCATCTGTGGTAAAAATGACCTATGATCTCAAATTTACGCTCCTCTGAGACCGCGCCAGCATACGATGGCTGCTAATGAGGGCGTTACAAAAGCAATTACAAGTCTTTTCCGAGATGATTCAGATATTGTCTTTCTTTCGATCTACGTCCCAATAATATATTCTGAAGGTATAAATTTTGATTGGCATAATGGTTGGAAACGTTGGACTCTGGGCCAGCAAAAACGTTGGAGTGGAGGGGAGTAACACAAGACTTGAGAAATGGAGGGCCACTTGAAATGCTAACAATAGCAAAACTGATAAAAATTAAGGTACTATTGCATCAGTTTTGGAATTTAATCATTAATTTTAATTACATTATATGTGTCTTTAAAGCTAAATTTCGCATCAAAAATATACAAATAAGTTTCATAGTTAATCATTAATAATCATTTAACTGACAACTCGCAAAAAGCCTTAAATTTAACGACAAATGGCCAAAATGTTAACTGACAACTGACATTTGTATCCCCTCATCGAGACCCTCTATTAACGAAGGTGTTTGCTTCTTGGCGAAGAGCCACTGCCCGTATGGCTATGAGAATCTCTCTTAAATTGACTCATCTCCATTCTTCTCACTTACGTAAATGAAGCAGTCTCGCAAGATAAATACGTTGAGCATTTGTGAGCGCTTTTGTCAGCGGAGGGAGCTTTTAGTTGACCTGACTAATTAGATCCGATTTTTATCTTTTAGACATTCTTAGTCATGTTTTGCTTTGTAAAATCGATCCAATTTGTTATTCTTATCGTTTCTTCATTATTTGTAATACGCATATGAATATATTGTTATGGTTCATGCGTAATATGTTTCATTTTTGGCGGTGATTACTGGTAGGTAGAAAAGTATTTTCATGCTGAATTTGCAACAAAATCGTAAAAAAGCACTTGACAAAATCCCTGAAGTGTTGGTAAATTGGAAATAAAGTTCCCACTAAGTAACGTTTTTAATTTACAAAAAGGTACTTTTTCTCATTTTTATCCGACTGATTTGGTAAATACTAAAACAACTTCCACTTCGGGGGATAGTTGTATATTATGGGCACGTCCAAACTGAATATTTAATTGAGTATACTTTACACTATATTTATCCGAGATTGGGGTATCTTGTATGAGAGATCTCATGAGTATTGTGGCTAACTTTCTCGTACTAAGATAACTGCATATTTCTTAATATACACGTTCTACTCAACTTGGCCGACCCAAAATACTAAGATGAGCATCTTATTTCTAAACTGAATTTTCGCTGTACACGTTAAAAACAATTAACAAATGAAATTTATGAGCTCTCATAAGACTGAAAGGCAACTATTTAATACCTATTCTTGCAGGGAAAGTTCACTTGATAACAACTCATCACCTGGTCCGTTCGAGAACGATTGGTTATACAGCGCATTGTTAAAGGGGCTTATGTCACGCATCTGCTATCCTGGTTTTTGAAAGCTTAAAGGCGTGTTTGCATGTACAAAAAGTTCCAGAAATAATGTTCCAGTTTTGTTATTTGAGACTATATTTGCATTGAAACTGTTCGCTGTCGTCTGTTGCTATGGATAGCAACCAGTTAAACTGGAGTGAAAGATGATAGCACTTGATCCTGTCTCATGAAGACGATTCCAAATGTACATCAGAAATCCATCTATTTCTTTCGCTGGCCTGCAATGGATTCAAGACAGCAACGACCAAGTTATTATCGGCTCCACTTCTTTGTAAAGGTTGGGTGGGCGCCTAATCCTTAAAATAAGCTCTATAGTTACCGTAAACCCCCTATTAAGCCCCCCGGGGGGGGGGGGGTTATTTATTTCAAACACATTTGGGGGACGGGGGCCTACATAATTTAGCAAAGACGATGGTATCAGTTCTCTTTAAAGAACTATAACTGCAAAATGTAAAAGCTCAAGTACAATGGTTGTATGTCATGCAGCCGAGGATCAGAAACAAATCTGAAAGTTCAGCTGGTGAAAATAACTATCGTGGACCAGTCCACATGAAGTGTTACAGTTGTCGTTCATAAATATAGTATATCGTAAATTTGTGAAGAATAATAAGAGGAGGGGAGGGGAAGAGGGACTTAAAAGAGAAGGGGGCTTATTTGAGAGAGGGGGGGGCTTAATAGAGGATTTACAGTACGGGTGGCCCAAGGAAAATGGATTCTCTTCACCTGAAAGAGGGGGACATGGGGGTTTACGGTATTGCGGTATTGGGCTTTTTTTCATGCGGTATTTCGGTAATTTTGATTTTAACGTGCGGTATTGCGGTATCATCTAGCTCTGCGGTATGCGGTTTTTCATCATTTTGGCTGACGGTATTCGGTGAGATAAGATTGGTCACGGTATTTCGGTACCGTTTATTTGCGCTTTCCTTTCGATACATCACGCAAAACAAAACACAGTAGGACATAAAGGTCAATAAAAGTTAATATTTAGAAGTCTAGAGACATAACGGTAAATGATTAAACCATTGTGGGTCATTTTGTGACAGTTAATGGTCAATAATATACAATGTGATTGTTGTTGCATCCAATGACAATGAGTCGCCTCAAGTTACCTTACCAGGCTTTTCGATGTGTGCGTGTGCCAGTCTGCTACACAGCCGTTTTTAGTGTCGTCACGCAACGCTCCTCCCCACTGGGGAGGAGCGTTGCGTGACGACACTAAAAATGGCTGTGTAGCAGACTATACCTGTGTCGGCAATTCGAGGTCTTACACGTTTTCTCACAATGGCTGAGGTCGCTGAGACGGCGAAGACGGCGTGGTCATCATTGACTGTGTGGCAATTTTTTTATGAAGAGGGCGAATTAAGGACGCGAGCATTATCGCAGCAAGAGTAAGTTTAGATGTCGCGTTTCGACAATTGAAAAACGCCTTATAAAGTTAAAAAAGAAAATCTGGTAAGTTTGCCTCTTACCGGCGCGGCGTGTGAGACAGTCGAGATAGTTGACCCCTGAGATACTGACGTACTAGACTATAGACTCATCCAAACTCGCACTAGACGTGCGTGGAAAGGGATTTGGTTTGTTTGTTTGTTTGTTTGTTTGTTTTTCGCGCGTTCAAGAGTTATTTTTATTGGAGTTAGTTAGCTGTTGGGTCGACCTACCAAAAGGTTCTTTTCAGTGAAAATTTGCCAAAAATTTGCCAACTGCCAAATATTAAAAAAAACCAAGGACATCTGGTGCATAAATGCCTGAGATAATTAAACGCGCTAGATGGAAGCACCCATAAGTATGCGGAACCGATTATGAATGTGATTAAAATATGCGGTATCGGTATTTAGACGATTTTCGACGCGGTATTTCGGTATTTGCCATTTTTTCTTACGGTATTGCGGTATTGGGTACCCCCCAATGTCCCCCTCCTGAAATTGGGTATAGATTCTGGGCCTGAAATCAGGTGAGCCTAAAATTTGTGCTCCCTGGAAGAAAGGCCTGGAATTGGGCATGTTTTTATTCATTTGACTTTTGAGAGAAGCGGTTTAAGTCTCAGAAGGAAAAAACAGTTTGCCACATTTTCTTAGAGGAGTACCCCACGGGAGGCGGGAATTTGCCCTGCTCACAATACTCTTTCTTCCTGCAGGTGCCTTAATTTTTATACCGTGAATAATTCTTTAACTGAACATGAAAAGAAGTGCTTATTAGTGGTCAAAAACAAGTGAAGACAGTAATGGTGATAGACTCTGAAAAGTTAACGGCTTAGAGATGAAATCTCTTTACTAACTGTATTTTTTATATTTTCTTGATTCTCTTTTAATCTATGAATGAAAGACTCAGGTGTGAAAATTCAAATGAAGCTACATCTTCGTTTGCCACTTTCTTGTTTACTACATCAGTTGTACAAAGTGTTATTTTTATTCTGCTGATCTGCGGATTAAATGGCTACTTTTCTGTCGTGTTGTTTGTTTCTCAGTGGTACTTTGCGGAAAGTAAAAGGCTTCCAGGTCTCCAAACAATCAGGAGTGGAGCCAAAGATAAACGTCCTTTCATTTCTCACGTCTACGAACATGTGATTATTTTTCAATCTCATCGCACAGAGAGGACCTCACCTTTTATTGGCCAAAATTCATTGTTACGTCATCACCAATCAGCACGAATGGAGCCCAGTACTTCACGGCCTTGAATTTTTCTGTCTCCCGCATCCTTTTCATGGCATGTTGAAGTGACTTACTTGCACTTTTCCCTGCTACTAAATGTTCGTAAAAGTGTCTCATAAACGCAAGAGTGGCTTCGTCATCAATCGCCCACAGTGTGGCAATAACAGAACGCGCACCGGCTCCTAAAAAGGCACGTGCAATACCAACCACTCCTTCGACTTTGATATTTCCTCGCCCACTGTTGCAGCAGCTTAAGACAACAAGCTTGGCGCGCACTTTTGCATCCAACACATCTGCCATCGTCAAAAGAAAGTCTTTCTCTTTAGGTCTTTTGGCACTACTAGAAAAATTAGGAGACAAAATGATTTCTCCGGTTTCTGTACGACCATGAGCTGCTATGTGCACTAACGAAACTGAGTTGAGCCCGCTTAAAACCCGATCTTTTGTGGCGTTCTTTCCGGTGAGAGGCTCGATGTTTAGAATTTGCCCAATCATTTTTACCTCTTCCTCAGCACCTGGAAGCTGCGGAAACGGTTTGCAGCCTTTGATGCGTACAGTTTCCACCCACGGGTTGCCAACAAGTAGAGCCTCGGATGAACTATGGCGGTCCTTCGGACATTCTGCCAGCAGCCACAAGCTTGTCAGTGATGGAATCAATCTAATTCTACGCGTTTCATTTAAATACCTTGAGTTTTGGTCCACGAGGGCAACATAAGGAATCAAGAACGATGAAGCGTCAGGGACAATGACGAGTTCGTCACCTATCGAGTGTGAAATTGGAGCGATGAATATGTCGTATAATACTTTTAAAGCACCACCCTGGTCTTCGATCTCTCTCTGCAGCTGGGGGCGAATCTTTTTCCACAGGCTTTTGTTCACACCAATCTGTTTGTATGTTTGGTAAGTCATTGATGTCAAGTCATCACTGCTAACTTCCTGTTGCACAAAGTCACAAAGCTTTCCCCACTTTAACAGCATCCAGATATTCACTGACTGGGTATCATTCATTAGAAATAATGTGGGTGACGAAATATGGTTTGAAATGATAAGTTCCATCTGCTGTTTCGGCTGTGAACGAATCGATTTCCTGACACCATATTGCGATTCCAAGAGGTCCATAAGAGCTTCTGCTCGTCCCCTCTCAGCTGTTAAAAGCGCCTCGAGTGTCTTACGTTCAGTGCGTTGTTGTAACTGTAGTCTCACTAAACGACTAACGCAATCACGTTTATTCCGAAAGCTGATTTTCCACTCGTCGTTTCCTTCAAGAAGGACTCTCATTTCCTCTACCAGTTCAATACAGGATTTAAAACACTCCTCGGCTTTGGAGTACTCGTCAAGACACCAAAGAACTTGAGCAAGTCTATCATATCCGCATTGTTCAACATCTTTGTTTCCAGTCTCCTTTGCTATACTTGTGGCTAGCTGATAAAATTCCATCGCTCTTTTGGAATTACCGAGACGCTTATAGACATCGCCGAGGTTTATATATGTAGGTCCTTCTCCATTTTTCATCCCAGTATCTTTTGTGATTCTTAGACTCAGTTCATAAAGCTCCATCGCTTTATTAAAATCACCGAGAGACTGATTGACGACGCCAAGGTTGTTATATACAGCTGCTTCTTGACATTTGTTTTCAGTATCTTTTGCGATTCTTAGAGCCACCTGATTAAACTCCATTCCTTTTTGGAAATCACTAAGAGAATTATAGGCACTGCCAAGGTTGTTATATATAGTTCCTTCTTGATCTTTGTTTCCAGTATCTTTTGCGATTTTTAGAGCCAGCTGATAAAACTCGATTGCTTTTTTGAACTCACTGAGAGACTGATAGGCAAAGCCAAGGTTGTTATATCTAGTTCCTTCTCCATCTTTGTTTCCAGTATCTTTTCCGATTTTTAGAGCTAGCTGATAAAACTCGATTGCTTTTTTGAACTCACTGAGAGACTGACAGGCACTGCCAAGGTTGTTATATATAGTTCCTTCTTGATCTTTGTTTCCAGTATCTTTTGCGATTTTTAGAGCCAGCTGATAAAACTCGATTGCTTTTTTGAACTCACTGAGAGACTGATAGGCACTGCCAAGGTTGTTATATATAGTTCCTTCTTGATCTTTGTTTCCAGTATCTTTTGCGATTTTTAGAGCCAGCTGATAAAACTCGATTGCTTTTTTGAACTCACTGAGAGACTTATAGGCAAGGCCAAGGTTGTTATATATAGTTCCTTCTCCATCTTTGTTTCCAGTATCTTTTGCGATTTTTAGAGCCAGCTGATAAAACTCGATTGCTTTTTTGAACTCACTGAGAGACTTATAGGCACTGCCAAGGTTGTTATATATAGTTCCTTCTTGATCTTTGTTTCCAGTATCTTTTGCGATTTTTAGAGCCAGCTGATAAAACTCGATTGCTTTTTTGAACTCACTGAGAGACTTATAGGCACAGCCAAGGTTGTTATATATAGTTCCTTCTTGATCTTTGTTTCCAGTATCTTTTGCGATTTTTAGAGCCAGCTGATAAAACTCGATTGCTTTTTTGAACTCACTGAGAGACTTATAGGCAAGGCCAACGTTGTTATATATAGTTCCTTCTTGATCTTTGTTTCCAGTATCTTTTGCGATTTTTAGAGCCAGCTGATAAAACTCGATTGCTTTTTTGAACTCACTGAGAGACTGATAGGCAAGGCCAAGGTTGTTATATGTAGTTCCTTCTCCATCTTTGTTTCCAGTATCTTTTGCAATTTTTAGAGCCAGCTGATAAAACTCGATTGCTTTTTTGAACTCACTGAGAGACTGACAGGCACTGCCAAGGTTGTTATATATAGTTCCTTCTTGATCTTTGTTTCCAGTATCTTTTGCGATTTTTAGAGCCAGCTGATAAAACTCGATTGCTTTTTTGAACTCACTGAGAGACTTATAGGCAAGGCCAAGGTTATTATATATAGTTCCTTCTTGATCTTTGTTTCCAGTATCTTTTGCGATTTTTAGAGCCAGCTGATAAAACTCGATTGCTTTTTTGAACTCACTGAGAGACTGATAGGCAAGGCCAAGGTTGTTATATATAGTTCCTTCTCCATCTTTGTTTCCAGTATCTTTTGCGATTTTTAGAGCCAGCTGATAAAACTCGATTGCTTTTTTGAACTCACTGAGAGACTGATAGGCACTGCCAAGGTTGTTATATATAGTTCCTTCTCCATCTTTGTTTCCAGTATCTTTTGCGATCTTTAGAGCCAGCTGATAAAACTCGATTGCTTTTTTGAACTCACTGAGAGACTGATAGGCAAGGCCAAGGTTGTTATATATAGTTCCTTCTCCATCTTTGTTTCCAGTATCTTTTGCGATTTTTAGAGCCAGCTGATAAAACTCGATTGCTTTTTTGAACTCACTGGGAGACTTATAGGCAAGGCCAAGGTTGTTATATATAGTTCCTTCTTGATCTTTGTTTCCAGTATCTTTTCCGATTTTTAGAGCCAGCTGATAAAACTCGATTGCTTTTTTGAACTCACTGAGAGACTGATAGGCACTGCCAAGGTTGTTATATATAGTTCCTTCTTGATCTTTGTTTCCAGTATCTTTTGCGATTTTTAGAGCCAGCTGATAAAACTCGATTGCTTTTTTGAACTCACTGAGAGACTGATAGGCAAGGCCAAGGTTGTTATATCTAGTTCCTTCTCCATCTTTGTTTCCAATATCTTTTGCGATTTTTTGAGCCAGCTGATAAAACTCGATTGCTTTTTTGAACTCTCTGAGAGACTTATAGGCAAGGCCAAGGTTGTTATATATAGTTCCTTCTCCATCTTTGTTTCCAGTATCTTTTGCGATTTTTAGAGCCAGCTGATAAAACTCGATTGCTTTTTTGAACTCACTGAGAGACTGATAGGCACTGCCAAGGTTGTTATATCTAGTTCCTTCTTGATCTTTGTTTCCAGTATCTTTTGCGATTTTTAGAGCTAGCTGATAAAACTCGATTGCTTTTTTGAACTCACTGAGAGACTTATAGGCAAGGCCAAGGTTGTTATATATAGTTCCTTCTCCATCTTTGTTTCCAGTATCTTTTGCGATTTTTAGAGCCAGCTGATAAAACTCGATTGCTTTTTTGAACTCACTGAGAGACTGATAGGCACTGCCAAGGTTGTTATATCTAGTTCCTTCTTGATCTTTGTTTCCAGTATCTTTTGCGATTTTTAGAGCCAGCTGATAAAACTCGATTGCTTTTTTGAAATCACTTAGATGGTGATAGGCGAGGCCAAGGTTGCCAAGGCTAACGATTTCTGCGTCTTTATTCCCGATCTCTCTTGCTTCATTCAAAGTCATCTCGAAGTAATCCCGGGCTATTTTAAAATCACCGCGTTTAAAGGCTTTTTCTCCAAGGTAATTACTGTACAACCAATTTGTTGTGGAAGTTTGTTCGGGTTTTCCATGTTTGCCTTTACTTCCTGGGCATGCCTAGAAAAAAATGTAAAACAAACCCTCTTTTGAAGCAAGTTATGGTATAGAAGATGTTTTTAATGTAAAGTTATACCCTTTGTGAGGAAGAAAATAGCCCGCAAGATTTTTGGTGGCAACCAACTCTCCCCTTGCGGATACCTGGATATTTCGGACGACCCCTGCTAACACAGCCAAATGCCCAGCAATACAAACTCCCGCTATTACTCGCTTGAGCCAGATTGTGGCTTTGAAATAAATTAGCTCAATATATAGCTCGGACAGCAAGTTTCTAGAGTATATATACTCAAGTATAGAAGTATTACCAATGAACTTTATTTCTTAAGCGGATAAATCTACAAGAGCTGATATTTGACCAATCCGCCTTGACTTTGGCGGCTCACGAAGTAAGCCAAAAGTCCATTTATTTTCGCGGCTTTAAAATTTATCGTACAGAGAATCAAAGGGCGTTTTACATTCAGCCAAAACTTTCGAAAATTTGGAAACAGCGGCAAATGGTATAGAGATTTTCCGGAAAAGTTTCTGGACATACCGGAAGCTGTTGAATCAGTCCGAAATGGGAACCATTCAACCAAAAATTCTACCTGGAAATCCCGGGAGCAAAAATGAATGGAAAGAAATCTTCCGTTAAAAAATTTTCGAAAATTTGGGTATACCTCGCGAGGTTGTCCCTCGGTTTTGGAAGTTTTGAAAAATACTGTTCCGTTTACTACTGGAAGTTGCCGAAAATTCAAAGTGGACGTTTTGGTTGAAGAGAAAGCGCCCAAAGTTTCTTTAAGAAAATTATTTTTCGGTCACTGTGTTTTTTCTAATAGTTATGAACTAATGTTTACTTTCATTGGGCAATTCTGTAAAATAGACATTAACTTCGATCATAGCTCAAACCCTTGAAATCTCATATGTGACTTTTTCAAGCTCCATCATCGGTTGAATCGAAATTAATTCGATGCAAGAAAGACGAACCAGCCATTCACTGTAATGAACCTCCTCCAAAAAGGAACATTTGGTGGTATCCGACTATTGAATCTCTTCTATTAGAATCAACCGTATAATATCAGTAATATCAAAGGTCACTTCGACCGCTTAATCAAAACAATTCAAAATGCTAATTTATAGAAATAAAATAAAATACCTCGTTGTCCATGGCTCTTCTACTCGTCGCTTTTTTCCTTAGTTCAAGCAACGTGGAGTTTTCCGCGTCGATCTTCCAAATTGTTAAGGTGTAAACAGTAGTAATATCGAATTTAAGTTGAAGTAGTGTTAACTTGCATTAGTTGGAATATAACTTATCTCATCTTTTTGTGATTTAGTCCACTGCGGCAGTGTATCAAATCATATACAACTAGGTAAAAACAACAAGATACACCTCCCCCGTTTTCGCTTTGAAGAAAGAAGAGCGTGGCCCCTTATGAGCAGCCTATAGTTGGAAGCAAAAAAAATACAATCAACCTGTATATAACGGCCCTGTATATAGCGGTCACCCTGTATACTACGGCCACTGAACAACTCTCCGAATTTATTGCCATATATGTTCTGTAAAGTTGATCTGTATAAAGCGGGTACCTTCTCTATAGCGGATGCGGTCACCCTTTAGATTCCCCAGATGTAGACAGAAACATGAATGCTAGCGAAATCGTCAAATCATTTAACCTGTTCCTGGCAATCGAGTGGGGAAACTACAAGCGTTGAACGAACCCAACATCCAGTTGAATTTAAAGGAAACTTATATAGAGCGGTCATTCAAGAGTGACAGTTATATACGTAGCAACTTCCCCGCAACATGGTTAAAGAGAGGATAATCCTCTCTGACTTGTTAATACGACTAAAGTCGTTGACACTGTTATTGCTACACACAGACTTTTATCATAAACTTTTATTAGAAAAGTTAGAAACTAACTTTTATTAGAAATTACATTTTTTCTCTGCTTTTGTGGTCGTTTTTGAACAAACAAAGAAATAGTCAAAAGAAGAAAATATCACGTACAACTGTGTAATTCGCAAAGAAGAAGTTTCAGATAACTGAGCGCTGCCCTCAAATAAGCACCGAACCGTTAGTCGGGAAAAATGGTAACCAAATCTTAACAGAAGTGTGTATAACAAGTTGCGAAAATAAATCATCTTTCAGCTATGGAGGAATACATAGAATAAAAGGATACTGCTAATCCTTGATCACACCACGTGATCGCCAGCTCAAACAGTTTTAACTTTGCAAACGCTTTCGCTCCTAAAATCGTAAAAATAAAGCATGTTGAAAACATTTCTTATGTCTTGCTCCCTTCCTTCCCGCCATTTCTAAAAATAGCTCATTTGTTGGAGTTCTTATAGTGTATAAGTATCTTTGTGTGTCTGTCGCAGTGTGATGAACCAGAAGCATATAATCCTTCAGGATGGTCTATAATAAGTTTTCTATAGAGATGAGGATAGACACAATTGTTCACAACTTTCGTGATTTCAGTTGTCATTTTGTTACATTCATCACTTTCATGTACAGCAATGGCCAATTTCAGGACAATTTCAAACAATGAGCCACTCTAAAATTAAGCCGGGGGTTAAAACGGTACATTCGCGGTACAGTTACACTAAAGAATCCGTAACAGCTCATGCACGTCATACGAGCCTAATATGTGTTCAAGAGAATGAAGAACTATGCCGTTAAAGACTAATCGCAATTAGCCTACGAGTAAAAACAGTAGTTGCCATTTTTGTGCTATCAAAGAGCCCGTGAGCAAACAAAATTTGATGATGACTTTGTTAAGCTCTGGACTCCAAATCTAAACTTCAATTTCTTCCATGTTATTTAAAAGTTTGAACTTTACTTGTAGCCATTTGAACGTTTTTGAGGAAACAAATTAAATAAAGGTTACGGTGTTTTATAATTCAACCCTGTCTGTTTCTTAGATACGAGTAAGTTTATAAACCTCTGAAATCACCTGTTATTATTGGTTTGATTGATAATGGTCGAATGTCCCTGGCGTTTTTGGCATCTTCCAGTGAGTGAATGTAATTTCCTATGAACGTTGAAAATATAAACAAACAAAAAGTCACTCACAGCAAACGCAGCGAAGCAAATTCAAAGCAAATAAGATCAGTGAAAACTGACAAGCCTCTGACGGATCATTCCAAAGCAAGTAAAAAAATTCAACATCAGTGGTTAACCAATCAGAAAGTAGGCAATATTTCTTTACTTTCTAAATACAAGTAGCCTCACCAAAACGAAAGTTTGCATATGCTCTGTTGGTGTACAGTTTCCCCTTTAGGTCTTCGTCTATGCAGTTTACTTTAATTCCCTCAGTATAAAAGTAAACGGCGTTGCTGTAATCTTCCTTCAAGTACGCTTCATTGCCTTCGATTTTGTAGACTTCAGCTATTGCTAAAAAAGAAGCACGTTGGAATGTCATTAAACCTCATGGTTCGTGTCTATAGTCGTGGTACAGCCGCCCCCTCCCCTCCCCTGCCTTGTCCCCAGTCGCTTGCGATCACTCTTTGGGGGATATTTGCGTTAATTGTTAAGAAAAGGGGGCAATAGGATTGATGGGAAGAGAAGAAACAATGAAGTTTTCTCTCTTTTTCCTTCCCATCACTCTCCACTCGCGTTCTGTCCTCGTTTCCATCATACCGATCTCGCGCTCCTCGTTGGGTCCAGCTTTCGCCCTTCTCACTTGTACCGTACTCGCCTCTAAGCTTTGGGAGAACTTGTGGAGGGGCCAGCCCCCCTCCACTCAAACAAAGAGGGATGGGGGTAGATGGCCCCCAATAGGCGAGATGCAGCATTTAGCATAACTTTTGGAAGTGATATTCGGGACAAGAGATAAAAACGGGACCAGGAAGCGAGAAATTAAATGACGAGCGAGGGTGGGGTTTTTCTCTTTTGGGAGATCAGGCTGCAATACCGTATCTTTTTTGCACCAAAAGGGGGCGATTCGAGGGAAACGATTATTTCAAATACTGCTCACTGGAAGTCGTACCCTAAATATTTTGTTTTATTATCCCATAAAATCAAAAAATAATCACATCCAATATACTGAACATGGGCTTTACAAGTGTTCCAAATTTGGTCCTCGGTTAAGTTTCAATGTCATTACAGTATCCTCGATTTCAGAGCTTGAATCGTCACAGATCATTTTGCACACTTCAGCCTTGTTTGTTATCCAAGGTGGCAATTTTTAACTTGACAGGAAAAGAATAAAAGAAAGGGAGAGAGGCGATTATTTCAAATTTTTCCGTCACAGGGGGGCGATTATTCGAGGGAGGCGATTAATGGAGGGTCGAATTCTTGGAAAAGCCTAATCCAAATAAAAAGTTAAAAAACCACCTTCAGTAGAGATACTGTTTAACAACTTTGACTCTTTAACCACTTCCGTATGTTGAATGTTTTCAAATGACAGTTTTTTGTAATTTTTGTATATTTTATTTCATTTGTCCTTAGTTTGCTACATTAAAGGCCTTTTGGTGATACACTATTAACAGTTGTAAGAATCTTTACCTTTTAGTGTGTCATCATCAAAATTCAGCTCTTGTCCAGTACCAAGTGATGTAACATCACTCTCATATGCTGCTCCGTTTCCACTCTCTGCCATAATGGTTTGATCTGGAAAAATCGGTAAAAAGCATTAAATTAATAATGACTTCACTTGTATAAGCACTGTTACCAAAACAACCATTCATTCTGCCACAAGTGGTAAACTCACATTAGTATAAAACTTTTATTGACTGAACAAATTAATCAAAATTCTGCGGCAGGCAGGCATGAAATGCGTGGGGAAGTAATTTTCAAACAACAAGACAGTACACGTAATCTGATTCCGTTTTTTGTTGTGCTTTCAATCAAGACATGAAACTGCTTTCAAGAATTCACTAGCCCAGTCGGTCAGGCCACCCTAGTAACCAACCATTGCCAACTCACATTCCGACAATCTCGGTGGCTTATTCCGTTTCAGATTTAGAGAGACGTTTTTTGTAGTTCTTTTTTGTTATCCTAGTCAATCGACTTAGTAGCAGCAGGGAGATAATAGTACCACTTCAGAAAGACGTGACAGAACCATATTTGGAAACAGAATCAGGAGTCAATTGCAGCAATAATCCTTATAAACATATTGTTTCTTTTTGGTGCTAGTGTAATTCGGTAAAGTTTACTTTTAGTTTTATAGAACGTAACGGGATAATCGTCATAATTTGCAACGGCTTTCGTCATTGGTAATACTTTGTTGATGAAAACTCGGGATAAACACTGTTAAGTATGTAAATTCGGTTTGCTACTTAAAGATGTTTGGCTGCTATGACCACATCAACAACAACACTTTTTTTACTTTCAAAACGACAAAACCTTAAGATTGGATTAACACTAAAATAACCTTTTCAAATAGTAATAATAATAATAATATTATAGTTATAATAATTATAATAATAAATGGTATAATATGAAGGTGCTGTGGTTGCACCATAGGATTTCAGCATCCGTTATTATAAATGCCTTGGTAATAATTTCTGTTGATGGGTTCAAACGCATAACAAATTATCATGGGAATATTGTTTGGCTGTGGTCACACTTGGGCTTTTTTTACTATAGTAAAGTCGAGTTTACTACTGTAAACACGTTTTCTAATGTGATCGGCTTTTCTCATTTTACTATGGAAACACAGATCTAGTCTGTTGCGGTGGCAACGGCGGTAGGCTGAAAGCAAAGTTTACTATAGTAAACTTTCCTAAAACGATATGGTTTATCGCTGATATATCTAAACTTTGTTTATTCAGTTGACATCTAGTCGCATTATTTGAGATGCGTTCCCTGAGTGTCACGTTGCTGAATACTTGTACATGTATTTTCAGCGCCGACAGCCTAGTCTTCTCCTTTTTTCGTGCCAACCAGTACAGTAGAGATGTCACAGTGACTCAGACAATTTTCGCTTTCATTCGAGGTAATTCCACAGTAAATTCTGGACTTCAAGGAATCATACGCCTACATCTAATGTTCGTGTTTCATTTCTGAGTCGAGCATAAATTTAGAAGTAAACATTCAATTCAGCTGTTTTTTATTCCGTGTAGCCATATTTTTTCTGTCTATTTTCTGAACATGGATTTTGGTTGGCACGCTTTTTTTAAGAAACCTGCATGTTCTTTTCACTTTAGAGTTCCACCATTCCGCAATAGTTTCGTAATCCCACCGGGCGGGTTTTCAGACAATCACGGCCACGAAGTAATTCAGCATGGACCGCTTATATTCGGCCGAGAAAATAATGGGATAGAAGCAGTATCAGCAGCGGCACAATTTTCAGTGAATGCATGATGTACAGACAGTCATGTAACTGGATGAAAAATAAAACATTCATGGAATGTCGTAAGAATGATCACCTATCTTTAGGCTCATCATTTTAGTGACACATTTCTGTTGGGAAACTATCTAGAACGTGTTAAGTCAAGTAATGAGTTTTACTATAGTAAAGTTTTTTTACATCCTTTTTACCACGGTTAAAGCCTTTTACCAACGTTAAATCCCAAGTGTGACCACAGCCATTTATCACACTATCAAAGCTGGTCTTTTGGCAGAAGTATACGCATGCGCAAAAAAAAACATTGAAGAGCGGCTAGGGGTATACGGAACACCGTAACACCGCAGAGAAATCGAGAAATTCGACACAACCATGCTAAAAATCCCCGAGCCAATCACATAAACTTCGGCATGTTTAGAAATACCACAATATCAGAATTCAAGGCCACAATTACATAAGTACCGCATGAAAATTTGCCAAACACCACCATACCGCAAACTTTCTCAATGTAAGGTGCTAAAAATGTAAACCTCTACTATACTCTCCCCTCCCTGAGCCAAAACATTTGATTCCAAATACCCAACAATGGGTACGAGTACGTCTAAGCAACGCAAATACCCAAATGGGATGGTCACGTTTCAAATTTACGGACCCATTTGGTTTATTGCACACCCTTTCACCGGCGTTGAGGGTTCTTCGTTTTCGAGTTGAGTGTGTTTCGGTTTCCAAAAAATACAGGGTACTTGTTTGTTTTTTCCATTCGTGGTTCTTTCCTTTTTACTTGTAGGTCTCTCCGATTCAGCTTCGTATTCGACAATCTGTTTTGCGGTTATGAAGTACGCCATAAGCAAACTTTTGATTAAGAAATTTGGGGTGGAACGAAACTCCAGTTGAGGTAGTCCGGATTTCAAGTGACGGCGATGATAGAAGGATTTTTTGGGCTTAAAATTTTCAATTCCGGGACTCTTTTGGGGTAGAAAAAATGTGGAAAGTATTTTCTTAGTTGGCTTGATTTTAACTAAATAATTTTGTCGGTGCGTAGTTCTGTATAGGGTTTTTTGGGGGTTAATTTTTGGTTCAGGGAACTTTTGTGGGTTTTGATTTTTGCCCCAATTAGTTCATCCACGTCTCTTAAGGTATCATCTAGGGTAAAAACATCATTTTTCGAAATTTTCAATTTTTAGATGATTAAGTAGAGCTCATCAAGAGCTTTCTTTTAAAAAAATTCCAGAAAAAAATGTTTTTTCGGTGCAGACTTATGGAGCGCAAAAGTTTTTTCTATGCTAATTATTTTAATTGATCGTTGACAAGTCCTGTCATACTTGATACGCATGCCGCTGTTGAACCAAGCTAATCACGCAATTTGACAGAAATCGTGGTCTACAAGTATAGTGCTCACTGTTTTTCCCTGGATTTTGGAAGTGAATGCCTCCAAAGAAAAAAAAAGAACTTGTCCGTTTTCGTCCTTGACTCCAAGACGAAAGAAGACGACAAAATCGTTCTGCAAAGAGTGGGTTTCGAAATTAGCAGAGAGTGACGAGGGCTCCTACTACAATCAAGAAAAATGGCTAAAAGGTGACAAAGCTTCTGAAAAACACATTGAAACTACCGCGAAATCGAGTTTCACGAGTTTCTTAGCGAGCGGAGCGAGCTTTTTAGGTCGCGAAGCGGCCAAGCAAGCGACAAATTCGCGACCGGTCCCACGCCATATAAAAATCGGACGAAGGACTTTTTTGAAAGTCTATTGTAGCGGGAGAGCAGCTTCAAGAAAAACTCCAGGAAGCGGTTTGTTGTCGATTTTTCCAGGGAAGTGTCGAACTTTTAGAAAATGTATCAAGTAAAAGTTGGCTTGGCTCAAAATGAAAACTGCCCGTCGCAAATAACTAAAGATGCTTTCTCGACAACAGAAGGATCGAACAGAGCAGAGCGTTCGAAATAAATTGTTCATCTGTTGTTGGGTTTCGTTTGTAACCTTTTCCTGCTGTGTCACTATAGTTGTCCCTTTTCTGGTATGCATCAACATTGACAGCTTTGGTGTTATAATCTGTTATAATCTCGTCACGGGCAATACGCCGCCAAAAATCTTTTTCCCCTGTTTTCTCGAAATGAAAATCAGAGCAAGTTGAGGGTACGTTTGAAAACTCCAAGTCGGCAACCCGCGAACCAATTTGGCTGAAATTTGGCCAACTTACTGTCAGATAGTTTTTCTAAAAAAGCTTGTCTGCGAATTTTGATTTCTTTTTTCGTTTTCAAGTAAGAGTATTTTTTTCACAGGTAGTGCTAATGATTTGCTATCCCTAACTTCAACTGCTTATAACAGAAGAACAAAACCACTTGACAAAAATCTGACTCACGGTTTTTAAGTCAAACGTGTTAAGAAGCGAATGCGATCTTAATTGGCTTCTTCCGTTTATTTTTGGCTGGCCCGGACTTAAATTTACAGCGACACCCACTTTCACAAAAAGCTTCTCATTTCTGAATCGCGTTAATATTTTGATTTTTTAAAAGGAATAAGCAATAATCTGGAACTATTAAGCTTTCAGAAAATGTACGGTTTATGGGGGTATTTATTAAAAGCAAAAGCGCTAGCGCCGATCAACGCGGGGAGGGTGCTTAAGGGTGGATGATACCTTAAAATCCTGAATACTCCTTTGGGAACGAAACTTGCCATGGTGTAAAAAAAATAAAATAGTGAATTATAATTGTGAGTACAAAAGATAAGAGTACAATACGGACTATCGTGTGCAACTTTTTAATATGTTCATTTCCGTCTTCGTCTGTTTGCTGCATATTAAAACAAAAAAAGTGATCATGACAGGGGTCATTTACTCCCCGTTTAGGCAGATAGTGTCACTTGTTCACTAATAAATGGCGTTGACCATGACAATGGTCACAGAATAGTGGCAAATTTGGTCGTCAGTTATGCTCATTTTCTAAAGCTAATAACGCCAAAAAAGCTAGAAAAGCATTAAATTTGTAGCGCTAGACGGAACTTGCACTATTATTAAAGGAGTTATGCGGTAGTGTGCATCTTTCGGGTTGGCAAGAAAATAGAAATCATACCCGCCGGGAGAAAATTCAGCATTCGTCGGCCACAAATTCTAGAAAAAGCCTAATCTAGATAAAAAAAAATTGAAAAACCACCTCCGACTTTGACTCTTTAACCACTTCCGTATGTTGAATGTTTTCAAATGACTTGTATAAGAATTATTACCAAAACAACCACCCATTTTGCCACAAGTGGTAAACGCACATTTCATTGAAACAAATTCATTGAAATTATGTGGCAGGCAGTCATGAAATTAGCGGTGAAGTCATTTTCATAGAACAGGACAGTACATGTACTCTAATTCAGTTTTCCATTGCGCTTTCAATCAAGACATGAAACTGCTTTTCAGAATTTAGGTGGCCCACTCGCTCACGTCACCCTAGTAACCGACCATTGCGAACTTACGTTTCGACAACCTTGTAAACTGATTCATCTTCAGATTCAGAGCGATGTTTTTTTTTCAGTTATTTTTTTTGTTACGTAGTCAATCGACTTAGTAGCGGCATTGAGTTACAATGCGACTTCCGTATTACGTGACAGAACCATATTTGAAAACAGAATCAGGAGTCAATTGCAGCAATGTGCTATCATTAGAATGTCGCTTGTAAACATAAGGTCTCATTTTCGTGCAAGTGAAACTCGGTTAAGTTTACTTGGAGATTCATAGAACTCATGGGAGATAATAGTCATAATTTGCAACAGCTTTCGTCATTGATCAGTGATACTTTGTTAATAAAAGTTTGTGATAAAAACATTGTTAATTAGATAAATCCCGTTTGCTACTTAAAAATATTTGGGGGCTATGACTACATTGACAACAGCACTTTTTTTTCCCTAAAAAACTACCAAAACTTAAGATTGGATTAACACTGAAATAACCTTTTCAATTAATAATAATGATCATCATCATCATCATCAACATCATCCGTCATAATCATAATGTTAATAATTATAATAAATGGTACCATGTGAAGGTGCTGTGGTTGCACCATAGGATTTCGTCATCCATTAATATAAATGCAACCTTTCTAAACGTTTCTGTTGATGGGTACAACGAGGGTCTTCAACCGCATAACAAATTACCATGGGAATATTGTTTGGCACTAAAGTGAAACTCTTTATACTACCACAACTGGGCACGATATCGCACTATCGAAGCCGGTCTTGTAGTAGAAGTATACGTATGCTAAAAAATTAAGATTGGAGCGGCTAGTGGTATACCGAACTCCGTAACACAGCGAAGAAAAATCGACAAATTCGACAACTTAAACCATGCTAAAATCGCCCAGCAAATAACAAAAAATTCCGCATGTTTAGAACTAACACAATATCATTGGGTTTATTGCAGGCCCTTTCACCGGGGCTGATGGCGCTTCGTTTTCCAGTTGGCTGTATTTCGGTTTTCAAAAACTAGAGGATATTTGGTTCTTTTCCCATTCCTGATGTTTCCTTTTGACTTATAGGTCTCTCTGATTCTGCTTCGTATTCGACAATCTGTTTTGCGGTTATGAAGTACGTC